>JARPRH010000361.1:0-16533 GCA_031763665.1 Calameuta haemorrhoidalis
CCCGAATATCCTATCCGGCAGTCGAACAATACTATTAGTACGTGCAAAGTAAGATTTTGAAATTCGTGGCACGGACCCACTAAGTAGTACTTGATAAGGAATCGCCTAAAGTTTTATTAATTATTAAATCACCATTAAATCATAATTAAATACGGGAAGCAGCAGTAATGTAAAAGAGTATCGAAAACGTTATAGGAAATTTTGAAAATACAATTAAAAGGATGGGCCAGTGCTACATCATATAATAGGAAAATATGTAGTGACTTATGTACTTGGCCTCAATAATATGATTTCTATACTTTTTGTTAGAGGAATTCACAGAACTCCAGTACTTGGCGTAGTTTTTTACACGTAAGTGTTTTTTGGGAGATTGTATACATATACTATCCCAAGCATCCATGAAATAGCATAGAACACAAAATTCTGTTTGAAAACAGATTTCCGGTGTGTAAAATTCTCTTAATATATTCATCCTTTCCTGAAGTATATTTTGCGTGACGCCACTTTTGAACAAGTTTGCGATAAATTTCAAAGTCATGCTCTTAGAGTTTTTCAAGAATTCTTCATAGTTAGGATTATGTATGGCACTGGTCATTAGCGTTTGTACCAACGCATCAAAAGGACAAGTGTTAGAAACAAATATTGTATTACTAGCAATCTGTACTTGTCGCTTACAAAGTGAACCGTTTGGTAGCAAATGAGGTCTATGTAACGTCCTTGTAAGCAAGTTTTTTGTCGAATTTCTGGGAATTTTCGGAAGTATTTACTTCGTTTCGCCGTTGACAGCTGCTCCGGTGTTACTATGGCGTTTTCTACTGGTTCCGAGGGTGATGACGACACGATTACTGCCACATTGAATACTCAATTGTCCGTAGATTCGAATGCGTTGAAGTTAAACGAATATTCGTCCGGAAGATGGTCACAATTCTGGAAGTGAAACTGTGGCTGATCTAGAATCCGTTGATTTTTCGAAACTAGCCATACGTAACTGATATTCCACATCGTTCTCCGGATGTTCTGAAGCCGAAATGCTAGAGGATTGCAGTGGGTTTTGCGACGTGTCAGGCTTCGCGTACAAGTGGTCCAAGACATTTGCCTGGCTTCTTTTCGCAATCGAGCTATCTTCCAGGGATAACGAGACTTCAAGACTCGAACGCACTTTTTGATCGTTGGTAATGCTTATAATACCGAAATCATCGACATCCTTACTAGCTTTTCCACGCCAGTCTTCGATCGGAAATAAGTCCAAATCGTTCATTGTCACGTGATTCATCTCGTTTGCAAATATAATTTCGGTGAATGTAGAAGAATCCACAAAGGTTCGATTTTCCGTTTTAGATACCGTGATATCTGTGTGATCAGGCGCCGCATGCTTCAAGAAATCTTTCGGGCACTCAACTTTCCCCGTTCCGGGTTCTGTTTGCTTGATTGGTTTTCTGTTTATGTCAATTAATTCTCCTGTTTTTGCTTCAGCTGCATGGAATTCCGTCATCTGGGCTTTGTCCACCACGTCTTCTATCATCTGCGCTTTCTTAAGCATCAAAGTAAACGTATTTAATGTCTCCATCATGTCAAGCGCATGATGCTTCATAAGCACATCCACGCGGACCAGCAGTTGGATCGTGGAGAAGACTCGATCTTCTATTTCGTGGAAGTACTCTTCAATGTAACTCGATGTTGCATGCGGAGAGCCAGAATACGCTGCGACTCCTGTCCCCAAAGGAAATTCTTTGGCCAATTTGTACAAGCTTTCGATGAAATCTGGGAGATAAAATGTATTCGGATCAGAGGCCGTGAAAGTCCGTGCAACCTTTCCAGTTTCTTCCTTTCGATGCGATCGTCGAGCTTGCTCGTATCATTGTCAAGCTTACTCTTCTTGTCATCAAGCGTATAAGCACCTCCTGATCTCTCAAACTAGAAAGGTCCGACTGTATAATCGAGTTCGTTTCTTGGTTTGTGTTTTTCTACTTTTCCTTCGATATGTCGAGATGCAATATACTCTTCTAATTTGAGTCTCACTTCCTTTGCAGTTTTCACATTCGAAAGTGAAAGCTCGGAATTTGCAAATTCTTTGAGCCCGACTGCACAGGCGAGATTAAAAGTTTTTTCGAAACTGGCAATTGTTTCGCACTCAACCATCAAGGCCACGCATCGAACAAAGAAGTCCGTAATGTACTTTATGTGAGTTTTTTTAAAGCATTGCCACCGGCAAATCATATGAATCAAGTAAGCTACGTCAATAGGAATTATCGTAGCGGGGCGTTCGATTACTCCACGAGCGTTCTCGAAAATAGCAAAGTACATGTTCAAGTAAGCTTTTATCGTTTTATTATTAAAGGCCAAGCATAAAGCAGATATGAGAGCTCTGGAGTAGTCACAGACTGCCTCCTTCGGTTTCAGTCCTAGACATATAAGAATGGATCAGGGGAGTGGGCTAAGAAAGCGTTCCCAAATTAAAATGAGACAACTGCATCAGAGCCCCTTCTATCATTGTCTAACCGCGCATGCGCGAATGCCAACTACTACACATATCAGACGCACGACAAACGTAGACGCACTACATGACTCCGTTGCGCATACGTGATCAGACAAGGCAAGCCGACCCCACATGCAGTGCTCTCTTTTTATCCAGCGGTCACAGCCACTCACGTGCCAGCCTATCTCTCGTCTATCTTATATGTTTATGGTTTCGATGAACCTTGACGTATCCAATTCTTCAACCAGTACTTGATAAATTCAGTATTGTGCTTTTCTGACAGCGTTTGATGCACCGGTTGAGTGAGTCCTTCGAAGTTTACAACTATCGAATACGAAAAAATGTGCCCAGATTTATTATAGTCCCCAGGACAATCCAATTTTTTAACAATACTTCCAGTTGCATCGACGCAGATTGTCCTCTTCGATTTCTTTAGTTCTTAATATTTTTGGTAGACATCCAGTTGCGCTGGTAAGCCATAAAATGTATGGAATCGATTCGATCCTACGTCATGTACGAGGCCAGCATACTTAGGATCATCGGAGGCGGATGCTATGGTTCTAATTAAGTCCCGAGAATCGCCAGATTTCACATTCAGTTCTGCGTTAATATGTTCTTTCTTTGCCTGTCACATAACGTCCTCGTTAGGTAAAAACGCCGGCTCGAGGTCACCGTATTCCATGTTTTCTCGTGCTTGGCGTTTTTTCCATTGGGAATAGCCTTCGTTGGCCATTTTTCGCGCTGCCTGTTTCCTTCTCTCACCATTAAGAGGACGCCTCGAATTCTCGTGTACTTCTTCGTACGTATAGTCATAGTCAATCCTTCTTTATTGTGATTTTTTACGCCTCAGCCAAGGAATGTATTCCCACATTCTGCACTCATACACGTTCCATGTATTTTGATTTGGTACGAATGCCCATCCTCTCCCGTTCGGACGTTTACCCGTTTATAGACGAAGGCACAATTTGTTTTGTGTTACTTCCAAAAACCAAACGAAATCACATTAGTCCAAACCTTCGGTCGATCGATAGCCGACTCCGTGTCCCGTACCGAATCGTGCCGTCTGGCTTAATCGAGTTCCATTCGGCTTCAGTTAGAACCAGACAAGCTTTTTTGCTTCTATTTCTTTAACAGTGACGATTATCTTTTTTTTTTTTTTAGAGACTTCCCAGCGGTCCACGTCGGGTCATCGAAATCTGATGTATTGTCGTCGCTTGTAGTCTTGTCGATCACAGTTTCATCTAAAATCAATATAAAAGATCAACATATTTCAACACCATCAAAAGGATTGCTGATTCATTTGTGTCCAGACTGAGACGACGAACGTTACGTAATTACAATGTTAGTAGTAATTCTAAAAAAATGGAAGCATTTTTTTTAATCGAGGGATTACATGTTTAGATCTGTGTAGACAATGTTTCATTCAATAAACATAATAAAATTGTGTTCGGGTTGATTTCTTGTCAATGAAAATAATCCAAAGGAATTGTGTTCAATAGTTTTTGGACTATTGGTCATAGTAATTTTGTATGGTTTCCAGTAAGTTATAATCGCTTTAAATAATCGCATTCACTTGTATTCAATTGCAATAATACAAACTAATTACTCATAATGAATTTTTAATTGCCTATAATTGCGTTTATATACCGAGGGAATTCAATGAAATATTATTGTCAGTTTAATGATTCAGTAGATATGATTGTACTAAGATTTTAAGTAACAAATATTACCACAAATCAGAAAGTATAAGTTTGCAACACAAGTCAAAGGCAAGTCTTGCAGTCACAAAGTTTAGAAAAGGTTTTTCACACAAATATCGTACTTGCAACATTTTGTTTTTATACTGCAGGTACTTTTCGATACTTTGCTTAACTTCGCAATAGTCAAACACTACCAGCATTAATTAAACAAAAAAATAAAAGGAAATCAGACTCACTGTTTTGTTGAAGCTGTACCACTTCAGGCTCGTTGATTACTTGTATCCTTAATTGTTCTCTTGTAAGCGTGAGAATTGAGAGGCGATCTTCACGAACATTTGTGTAGACATCGTGTGGAGTCCATCTCTTTTCCAGTTTTGCACTCATTTCTTCCCATATTTGAGACTTGTATGGTGGAAACTTGTTGGTCTGGAAGTGTGCCATATAATTCTTGATAATTTCGATTCTTTCTTCGAATGGCACTTTGCATTTACGAGGCATATCCTTAATAAAAAATTTACCACTTTATTCAACTATTTCATGTACGAACACTCGTATGCAATCAACTTTTGTATTAAAATTTTCTCCCATAACTGTGTTTGATATAATGGTGAAAAACAAGCATTTACATCTTTTACAATACATAGCGCACATTGTATAAAAAAGTACAAATTTTCACTTTAAAAGATACTGCTGCAAAATCGTTTAATTTATATCGAAAGTAACGCGAATGATTATACAGAATTTCTACAATCGACGGTGTTTCTTCCGCGTTTTTCCTATAAGATTTAAACAATATAGTGAATACACGAGAATAATAGGGTCAAAACCACCACCTACAAGTTAATAGATAAAACCAGTAACTCAAGTTTCTGTTTAGCAATCCAGAATTTCGGCGTCGACTGCTAAAGCGTTGAGGAACAACGGGGAAAATCTCTCCATTCAATTAGTTTTTGTTACCACTTCTGTCTCTATGGAATTTCGTTATCATTGAATTTGTTTACATCCTAATGAAAAAACGAATTTATCGAAATCGTGTTTGCTACAAATAAATAAATATAAAATATAAAAAACCCAAGAAAGGAACGAATTTTTTTTTTCGAATCAGAAGAATTGCAAATTATTTCATTACAATATTATTATATAGAAACATTTTACATTATATCATCTTTTTCTGAAAGTGAAATAATTTTACCATCTTCCATCAATAAATTAATGGCTTGATTTTAGTCAATGAATAACATTATTTGGTTTATGTGAAAATGTTATTAGGTTATGTAATAAAAAACAGTAGAAATTATCTGCACGAACCGTAATAAGATGGAACTTCTCTTCCTAAATCCAAGTCCACCACCAATCCATATCTTGATACAATTTGGAATGGCGCTACGATCAAAAGAATTTGTGTAAGTATTCATTGATATGATAGACGAGAGTGTTATCAAATCCAAATGAGGTGTTGCACATTACTTTGAGTACTTACAAGTCTATACTTACTAGCCTATAGAAGTACCAAAAAAAAAGCTAAATTAGTTGAATGAAAAAGGTGACAAAAATGCCAGATATATGCTTTTTCACAGCTGTATTTCTTAATGCAATTTTTAAATTGTAGTTTGCTATGTTCCAAAAATTAATAATAAATATATAAACGTTCACTTCCTCAACAAATAATCATTTCTTAGTTTTTCAAAAATTTTGTAAAAAAAAGGTTTAACGCGTTATTGCTTGGTACAGGAACATTTGGCATGTATGTAGTAGAATTGATAGATTAATAGTTTACTGATAGGTGGTAGCGATGGAACATTCTTCTTAAGGTTTGCATCTCTTATTTAGTATGAAAATGAAGCAATTCAAAAATCAAGAACGCGTACCCATAGAAAAATTACTGTATTGTGGCTTCTAAGCGAAAATCGAATGAATTAGAAATTTACGAATAACATTGCAAGTAGAGTATTATGACTATCTTTATACCTTAATCTCCAGCGCCTTCCCGTTCACGAGTCTGAGGTTGTTATTGTTATTATTATTATTATTCGGGGTTGGCTCCGAAACCTTAACATCCGAAATAGTGGCGACTAGCCACAACTAACCCATACGACTATTTGATACAGAATTGGAGGTTATAAGAGTACTATTTCATGCATGCGACTGCGACAACTGTCGCGCGACGAAATTACGCTGACGTAAAGGTACTACTTCATGCATGCGACTGCCACATTGTCGCGCGACAAAATTACGCTGATTGGTTAAAAATTGACGGATGTCGGTGTACTTTCGTCGCACGGGGAGTACTTTCTATCGCACGAAAGTAGAGCCGAGATGAACTTTCGTGCGACAGAATTCTATCTTGTATGCGACCATATGCGACGAAGCCTGCAAACTGCGGAAAACAAAACGCACGTGAATGAGGTTAATAGATTTTTATTAGATTTCTCATATAAATTTTCAATTCTATCAAGCTAATGGAAATAACCAATATAATTGTGAATATCATGCAACTGAGCATGACTCGCAGAGCATCGCTATATTTCATAGACGCGACGGAATTCTTTACATCAGCATGATTTTGTCGCGCGACAGTTGTCGCAGTCGTATGCGTGAAATAGTAACTTAACAAGTATCATGGTAAGAAGGCTAAATGAATGAGAGCCAGACAGGCTTTACCGCAAAGAGTGGTATAAGAGTTGTAAGAAAGAGGGAAAGAAACCAAAGAGATGGAAAGGGGAGTAATAGCATAGAGAGGTGTAGCAACCGTAATATTTAGAAACTAGTTTTTTATTGAAACGGTCCATGTACACTTAAGAGCTACGAAACCAAGTAAGGGAATAGGTTGTAAAAGAAACCGTTGATATTAGAATTAAGCTAAGGTACATAGAATTAGGAGGCAGACTGAAGTTGTAAAGAGAGGGATGTAAAAGGTTGAAGAAACCATACATAAACCGATAAATAAATAATAATAGAATCAATGCCAAGGCCACTGCAAGATGCAAACATAATGCATACAAATTATTAAAATGTTTGATTTTTCTTAAATTGAACAACAGTGTGTATTTTAACTTGTGACGTGTTACTGGGACCATAATGTGCAAATATTTTTTTCACTACGAAATTTCTGTTTTTGGTAAATGATTGGTTTGCTTGTTTACTTTTGCTTCCTCATAGAGGAAGCTATGTGACGATGGAAATTTTTTTATCGAGATTTGCATGTCACCATGTTCAGAATGTGCCAAAACGTCGAGCAAACACATTTGGAGAAAATGTCCGTGTGTGTGTGTGTGTGTCATAGCCTCCCAAAATTCAAACGTTTATAATTCGAGAACGGCTTTAGCTACAGCCCCCGATTTTTGTAGGGATGTGTAGCTTTATAATCCCTTCATTGCTTATAAATTTCATCATTATTCAAGCTGCGGTTCGGATTTTATGTCGTTTTCAAGTTTCCAAAAAAAGGGGGTTATATTGAACTCCCGTTAACTTTAACCGATTTAGCTCCAACTTTTCAAAAGTATAGAACATCATTCAGCCGTGATTTGTATCAAATTTGGTACTCACTTTAAACAAGCCGCAAGTTGAATCTCGCAATTTGCTTTCTCTGAATCGTCGGTAGTAAACGAAGATTCATCTATGAGGAAGCCAAAAATTTAAAAAAAAATGAAAATGCTTCCTCATATAGGGACTTCGTACACTACCTACGATTCGGAGGAAGCAAATTGCAAGTTTCAACTTGCGGCTTTGTTATTTTTCTTAACACACGTTTTTGGTAATTGTAATAAGCTATTCAAAATATATTATGCAGCAATGTTCTTCTTAATCAGGCATTAGTTATTTCAAAAAACCATGGTGTGCAAATACTTTTTCACCCACTATAGGTTAATTATATACGGTTTATTGTATTCTTCTCTTTGTGTTTCGATATAAACATAGAACACTGAAAAATTGCGGAATCTTCGGGTTGCGCAGAACAGATATAGAAATACCGTGATGGAGCATGACCCTGTGGAGGGAAGCCGTTTAGAGGGAGTTCCCGAGGTACACTATGCCAACTTGTGATTGATTACTATTGGGAGCAAGCGCAGTGATGTAAAAGTGTTACGTAGTCTGTCGTTTCTTTATACGCCCAAGGAGAACCAATCATAGTAAGGCAGGATCCAGCTTGAATTTGATTGGTTATGTAGCGACCCCCCCCCCCCCCCCGTTGTGTCTTCACATCCTTGCCCAAAATACCAGTTTATCCCATTCCTGTATTTCTATATCTATGGCGCAAAAGTGGTCGAAAATTTGTCCAAAATAGATATAGAAATACAAGGATAGAGCATCGTATATATGCATACGATGTAATATAATATAATATAATATTTGTAGCCTAATATAATCATGTATTTAATGAATCTTAAGTTAATTAGGTGAACCAATAAGCATTCTTTATAATTCAAAAAGGAAGGGATAAGTCGTGAGATTCAAACCCAAGACTCTCGCACATTAATCCAGTATCAAGTACGTGTGCCACCGAGTCATCATGTTAACTTAATTGGGAAACTTATATTTCTGTAATTATCCACCTTCGAGATTTGTTTAAAGTTTTATTTGCTTACTCCATTATTTTCAAATCTTCGCATGAATATTAACGGTATTAATATCGGCACAATTGGCTAGCTCATTACTACGGTTTATGTAATCTCCAGTAAAAAATGTGTATACAAGTCTCCCTATTTGAGTGTTCATCCCGTTTAAAATCGTGGATCTCGAGGAACACTCGAATTCATTCGACCAATCAAAAACGTGGAACTAGTTCGAGATTCTCATTCAGGTGGTGTGTCGACGCGCCAAAGCACGGACTTCAGATTCTCATGCGTAGTATTAATATATATACTCGACCATTCAAAATATGAAACTGCTTCGAGGGCCCTCTGCTAAGATAGCGCGCCGAAACCAGAGTAAAAGTGTGGCCACGAAAAACGGGCCCATTGGCAATCTCCCTACTCGTCTCTGGTAAGACCGTGCGTAAACGGAAATATAAGGAAACCACACTCCCCACTCCAAGGAGACAGTACTAGATTCTAATTGGTTGGTTTCCTTATGTTTACGTGAAAGGCTTGAACATACCTTGTCTCATTCTACCATGAGTTGCATAAGGGCTGTCTCGCAAGGTGCATACATCGCCATCTGGTGTCGAACTTCCAATCTTAATTATTAGGACCAGATACTGGCACTCGTCCCCCTATTGAGGATACAGCCATAAGGAAAGGAAGGAAGGATATTAACTGTCAGTAAGTAAGTATACTGTGTGTATGCTTATTTTATTGAAGTGTATGAGGTAACCATGGACATGATGATACTCGTAGTAGTGACAATGAATTTCAGAACGTATTCTGAGTGATAATTATAGTTGGTCATTGCTTGTCAACTATGATGTAACATGTCATAGTAACCGTAAATCTGTTGCAATTATTTTCTGCGGTCTGTGATGTTTTAATTTAAGTATATTTTTTATGTGCTAATTCTATTGTATCGTGAGACTGGGACTAATGAAAATTCATGAAAGTGATAAAAATAAAATATTGTTTATCAATTGCTTCACATTTATAACAATCGTGGATGAAATTTAACAAATTTTAAAAGCTCATTAATTAAACAAACTTTTACAATAGTTTTATTGTACGTGTTTAAATTAAGTTTTTTATTCGAGAAGTGCTAGATTTTTCTAGGCAGTGATACAGTTAAGACTATAGGTATGAATTATCAAAAATGACTCATTTGTAAGGTTTCTGACATTCATACTCATAGAAATCCTATACTTTTGCAACGGTAAGGATGGAACTATTGTATTTTATATGGTCATCACTTCGTTTTATTATTATTGAGTATCAAATTGATTAGTTTAGGTTAGAATACACATATATTACATGCTAATAATATTTAAGTTAATAAGCTACTATATAATTACGTTGGGGTCTTCAGAAAACGAAACTAATTACTTCAGTTGGCAAGAAATATTAAAATAAAATATAATTTCATCATAATATCAAAGAATTACTTGATAAACAAGTTTTAAATGTTTAATTGATTGAAAACATTTTAGTAAACTCTTAAATGATTTGCAATAATAATAAGGAATAAATAATTTCCATCTCTTTCAAACTTTTAATCAGACTTTGAAGATTTGGCTTGACATATCTATGAACAAAGATATGTTTTATATAGTGATTTAATGTGTAAGAATTACATTTTAATAATTTTTGTAAAACAAACACATCTTGTTTTAACTTTTGCTTATTTAGTATCAATATATCGTATTTTAGTGTTTTGCACAGTTAATAATTATCCATTTGTAAAGAGATTATGTTTTTAGTTCTTTCGATGCCATTAATAAGTGATGTTGAGTAGAAAGACATTTCTTATATTATTTATAAAATAAATTTTTTGTAAAGATAACTGTCAGTCAGGTTAAAGTGCTTTACTTTTTCTTGTATGAACATTCATTTTTATCTGGACTTCCTTGAGTTTCCTTCAATTTATTTGCAATAACATTAAATGGGGTTAAGCAAATATTTTCTGATTCTGTTAAATAGACATAAATTGTCACCTAGGAATGATCTTGCTTTTTACATGCTTTGGTTTTTTACTTCAAACTTGTGGGGCTTATCTCTTTCATCTTATGATTTCGCGATTTTTATCATAAGCTACTGTGATTAATCGATGGTCGTAGATAACAGTCACCATGATGACACTGATTTAACTTCAGTCTATAAGACTAATCATCAATAGACAGTATAGATTTAGTAACCCTCTTTACATATTGAATTTTACTTCAGTTTTTAAGAACTCTGGTTTCAGTTACTTCATATGATAAAAGTGAGTTTGCATAGTTTTATTTGAGTTATATTTGGATATTATTTTTATTATAGCGAAAGATAGACATGTATATCATAATGAACACATATAACCAGGAGCTGGCATATTATTCTTATATACTTTGTGCAATTATTCTATATATTGTTTTATCCACATTATATCTTTGTTCATTGACACATTGTTTATCCATACAATGGATTACAAAGTTATTGTGTAATACAGACCCATAATTTCCATAGAGCTTAATTTGCCAATGAAGAGTGTATATTACTGCAATAGTGAAATCAATTGTGATAATTTATAGATATCATTCATTGATTTATATAAAGTTAAGTTAATCCAATTGCTTGATTTTTACGGAAGACCTCATTTGTTCGTTTAATTTTACACAATGAGTAGAGTATTCAATTATGCTGTTCTATCATTGAAATAATTTTGATTAATATCAAAGATTATTCTGGTTTTGGATAGAATCAAGTTCTTTATGCTTTTGTGTAGCATTAGTTGAAATTCTTTCATTTAATCAACTTTTGTAGAAATTGTTTTCTTCATTAATGTGTAACTTATAATATCTGAACATGTTAATAGTAATTGTACAACTTCTGTTGATCATGTACTGTGCTTTTAATTTTTCAGTAGTAGATATGCAGTGAAAACATGGATGGAAAAGTGCATGCAAAGACAGTCAAGAATCCAAGAGCAAACGCAAATGTATTCAGCGTTTTAACATTTTCGTAAGATTTATCAGTTTTACATTAATTTTAACTTTTAAACCTGTTTGAAATTACACCATTGTTAACAAATAATCATTAATTAATATATCGTTGGATAAGTTATTTTAATTCAAAACAGATTATGAAATTTCAATCAATTTCTGACTTTTTTAAAATGATTTTTGATAGATTAATTTTTTCGAAGTTAGTATTTTGATTTATATAACTAATCAAAAACGTTATTTACATCTTTTTTTAATCAAGAAACTTTCTTTACGTATTTGATGGACAGAAATAACGATAAGTTTCTTTAATATTTCATTGTTTAAATAGTTACAATTTTTATCATGTATTACTACCGCTTATCAATATTGGTTATGTTCAGCAGAAGTAACGCTGAGGGATTAAATACATTTGATTGTTTATTTGATCACAATTTTTCCAACAGTTGCAAAATTTTTAAAATCAGGTGTCTACTCTGTCGGCAACATTTCTAATGGACACAGTCATTGATAATTCAATTCGTGTCGTCACGTATTTAATATTATCAGTAAATGTGTGATGTTGATCGATCTGAAAGTTTGATTATTTAGTTTAATCCGAAGGAATGTCTTATCTTGTTTTATCCAGGGTTTTCATTAAGTACAACTTTTACATTTGAATGTACAAAGTTCACATTATCTATACCATATTTTTGTCTTATTGCAAAAAAATATGGTAAAGTCGACTTCCCTTTATCGTATACGTACCGTTTTAATCTGTATATGTCCTGTATACAAAGTGGAATCTTTATATGAAATATTTCATAACTATATGATTTCTCCACAAGAATAAACAAAATTGAAAGTATCTATTCTTTAACTAACTTTTTTGTCAGAAAATAAGGCATTTTTTTTCAATATTCTCAATAGATGGATTATTCGTACGTTCTGGGTGGGTTATCGGAGAGATTTGGAAGTAACTGACTTGTATACGCCACTTAAAGAACATAAAAGCAGTATTCTTGGAGATAAAATATCCGCAATTTGGGAGGATGAATATCGACGCTTAAATGGTTCACAAAAGCAGAAAAAAAAAGATAAGACTGGAAACAAGGATGAAAGCAAATCGGAAATATTGGCACCCAGCTTGTTGCGTGTTTTAATCAGATGTTTCGGCGCACGTATCATGGTCTATGGCATTGCCTTAGCCATAATGGAAATCGTTCTCAGGTAAAACTTATATATTATATATATAGTATATTAGCATATTATTTTTTGGTGCAAACTCTTCATATTTTATATTATTTCAAAATTTAGTTTAAAGTCCTATATGCATTGATTATTTATAGGTCAAAAGCATTTTACGATTTAATCATGAATTTATGTACTAAGAAGAATGGATTATATTGGTATTGAATTGAGTCTTCTCTATAATATAATGTCTATATTTAAAGAAAAATGATGAAACTTATCCACAAGATAGATATACAAATGTTTGGTTAATTTTTATCCGATTTGAAGATATCTCTGATAGTGATAATGTCCAAAAGACATTTGGATTAATTTTTCAAGGAGCCTGTTTTTCATGTTTTCCGTTTAAAGAAATTGATGTCTTTCACCTTCAATTTTAGAAAAATAGTTATATATAGATTTGCGAACGTTATTATTTGAGTGCGATTATTTGAGAGTTTCAATAAATGTCGAATTTGATTTTTCCTCTTTTGAAATTGATGGTTTTTATACAAAGCAAAGTTGGAACATAGATTATAGTTCCCTATTGACTGTTTCAAGTGCCTACACATTTATATTTGTATCACGATAGTTTCTTTATTTTAAATTATTATTATTATATCTTGTGTGAAATACAGGTATCAAGAATTTATGGGATAAGAAATTGAATTACGATTTTGAAATGCTCAGGTAACAAATAATTAATTGTTACTGAAATCACTACAGATTGTTTCAACCATTGTTCCTTACTCTTCTACTCCGATATTATGGTCAGAGGAAATCCTCTTATATACCGATTTATAAAGAACAAAATAGTCCTGGGCAGCAAGATAGTCAAATGGAACATATCACCAGATCGTTAAGTCCCAAAGAATACCTTTTAAATTTTGATATTACCTGGCATTATATGCATAACTTTATTTTCAATATGTTAAATATGATTTTTTCCCTTCCTAATTGCCCTTTTATCCTAATTGACCTTTAATACAATGAGTTGATTTCTTAATGTGCATTTAAAAAAATAATGAAAAGTAACCGATTCGCTACGAATTTTAATATCTTTGATAAATCTTATGGAAATCGTTTCAAGTACATTAGAATTTTATTAATCAAATAATTAATTGCATTGCAGGACATGATTGATTTATATTAACAACTGAAATTATGTGAATTGTTCCAATATAATTCTGAAAGACACATAGTTGGGCCGCGACATCAGACTCCAATTTCGACAGATTGAATGTAACCATTGTCGATAAAGATATTCCACTGAACTGGAATTGATTATACTTAATATAATCACAACATTACTAAATTCTTTAATATTTGATTTTTTTTCGTTAACTGATTCGAAATCTAGTATTGGGGCCTGATTATAGTGTTGAATGGGAATGTTTTTTAAGCATGCGCTTTTATTTTTTTTAATCGATAATAGACCAATATATTTTCTTTTTTAAAATATAGGGTAACACAGCCTTTGTTTCTGGGTCAATTACTGCAATTCTACAATTCAGATGAAATATCTCCATCGCAAGCATACTTATACGCTGCAGGGGTGGTGATGTGTTCAGCCGTAAACATATTTGTAATTCATCCTTACATGATGGCGATTCTTCATATGGGAATGAAGATGCGAGTCGCCTGTTGCACTTTGATCTATAGAAAAGCTCTAAGGTTATCGAAAACGGCCTTAGGTGAAACGATGGTAGGGCAAGCAGTTAATCTCTTGTCTAACGACGTGAACCGATTTGACGTGGCCATTATATTTCTGCATTATTTGTGGATCGGTCCATTAGAAACTGCCGTTATGACGTACTTTCTGTACAATATAGTTGGTATTTCCGGTATAATTGGCGTGTTATCTTTGCTCATGTTTATACCCCTACAAGGTACGTAATATTGTGCTATTTGAAAAAAGATTATTTTTACACAGTGTTGAAATTATTTGGCGTTTAATGCCTTTCCTTTCTTATACAGGATTTCTTGGTAAAAAATCGTCAGTGTTACGCTTGCGAACTGCCATTAGGACCGACGAGAGAGTGCGTCTGACAAATGAAATTATTACCGGTATTCAAGCAATCAAAATGTACACATGGGAAAAGCCATTCAGTCTCCTTGTTGAATATGCACGAAAGTATGTTAAAATTTGATTGGCTTTATTTTTATTCAACTTTTAGTATATCCGTTTAGTTAAGAATGTCATATATTGAAATTTATCCGTAGGCGTGAAATCAAGGTTATAAGATCTACATCGTATATCAGAGGTGTGATTATGTCCTTCATTATATTCACAACAAGGTTTTCTCTCTTCATAACTATACTTGCTTACGTCCTTTTTGGTAATCGCATCACTGCTGAAAAAGTTTTCATGTTGACAGCATATTATAATATTTTGCGTCAAACAATGACCGTATATTTTCCACAAGGTAAGTGGTAAAATCAAATTTGAGTATTTGAAAACAGCATTTAAAAATATTTACTTTGAGTCTTTGATCAATCGTATAGAAATATTGTTTCACAGGCATAACTCAAATAGCAGAGGCTATCGTGTCTATCAAACGATTGCAGAAATTCATGATGTACGAAGAAAGAGTAATGCCAGAAGACGTAGATACGATACCGACAAACATTAAAAATGAGAAAAATGAAAAAATGAGCAGCAGTGAGTCCGAGAGGACATCGAAAGCAGCCGGTTCGATAATAATGCAAAATGGCTGTGCAAAATGGTTAACTACGGAAAACGAGAATACTTTGAAAAACATTAGCCTGAATATTATTCCAGGGCAATTAGTAGCTATTGTCGGCCAAGTTGGTTGTGGAAAGTCAAGCTTATTGCACGTAATTTTGCGAGAGTTACCTTTACTCTCTGGATCTCTACAGGTGCCGTTTAATATTCGGATTCTCTCGATTGATCTTTCATTTCATCTGAATTAATTAGTTTTTCAAAATATAGTTCGTAATGCCTTACCTCTCATTCAAGAATTTCATATTACGGAGGTACTTATTGATTGCGTATAATGAAAATAATTTATAATTTAGGTCAATGGAAACATTGCGTACGCCAGTCAGGAGCCTTGGTTATTTGCTGGTTCAGTTCAACAGAACATTTTATTTGGTCGAAAAATGGATCAGCATCGATATGACCAGGTTGTTAAGGTCTGTCAATTAAAGAGAGACTTTTGTCTTTTGCCTTATGGTGATCGAACTGTTGTCGGAGAACGTGGGATTAGTCTTTCTGGTGGACAACGTGCTAGGTATGTTAAATTTTAATGAATTATCATAGAATTTCGTCAATACTTATGTCTCGTCTTTTAATTAACTAAATTAGAATCAACTTGGCGAGAGCAATTTATGCTGAAGCATCCATCTATCTTTTGGACGATCCCCTCAGTGCTGTTGATGCTCATGTTGGAAAGCATATGTTTGATCAATGTATCGATGAATACTTGCAAGGTAAAACGAGACTTTTAGTTACTCATCAATTACAGTATCTTCGGGATGTGGATAAAATTATTGTTCTAAAGGATGGATCTATATTAGCTGAAGGGTAAGTGATTCAATGAATATTTAAGTCCGTTTATGTGTAT
>JARPRH010000361.1:16633-50773 GCA_031763665.1 Calameuta haemorrhoidalis
TCATACGAGCAGGTTTGACACCAAAACTTAAAGATGTAACGACATTAGTTGAAATGTTAACGTACAACTGTGAACCAGGTTCAGCCAAACGATTTCAACCGTCACGAGAAGACGAATGTTCCGAGATTTTTCGACCTCCTGTACCTGACTTTGCTGTTGTCAAAATTACCGTGTGTTTTCACATTGTGATATTTATCAGTATAATTCTGTTGTTTTTTATATTTCAAAGAAATCGCAATGCTAACATCTTTGTATTTATATCTTTCAATATTTCAGATACCTCCGGGAAGAGCATCGTATAACCTTATTCCGAGGAGTACAGCAAGTATTCTCATAATAATTAATGGAAAGGCAGAAATTTCACCGTTGAAAATTCTCAATCGAGGTTCGGTACTTTTCATTCCGGCAAATGAGAAAGTGATCGTAAAGGTGCTTTGTGGATGCCATCCCATGCTGATGTTCCAGGCATTACCAAATGTTTGAAAAACAAGTGGATCTCTAATGGACTTTTGATTATGTCCTATTGAGGATAGCATATGTCTTCAACAATCATGGCCAAATAGTAAAAAATGAAACACATCTTTGTCCTTTAACTTTTATTATAAACGTAAAATTCTTCATAACATCTCTTAAAGTAACCGAGATTTTTTTAAATCATAAAATTTTCTACCGAATTTATATTTCACATAATTCGATTGTTTTAAATAACAGGAAATAGCTAAGCACGTACATTTTTTCATCTTCTTCTTCTTCTTCTTCTTGTTCCTTATGGCTTTATGCCCTCGTAGAGGGCCAAGTGCCAGAGTTTTTCATCTTGAGGTTATGCGAATCTTCTGTGAGAAATGTCTGCTACGTACAGTGTTCACATCAAACTAAAAGAACAACGTTAATGTTGTTTTTGCCATAACATATCTAGTTAATGAAGTTACGAAGAAACATCATCTGTGAAATTTAGTGAAACAGTCAAGGCACTAGGAGATAACATGCCCAAATTGCCTCTGTACTGACGGCATTAACAATTAAAATATTTCTTTTACTACAAGCCATGGAATAGATGTTACTAGTCATTACAGTTTTAAGCAATTGATTATTGAGACTAAACCTTTTTAAAGTGTACATTTTATTTGAAATATATTTAATTATGGGCATATTTTAAACAGAACTTTATTATTTTGATAAATATTAATCCGCTTCCAATCGAGTTCAAATTCTAATGTAAATCAATCTATTATAAAGGTACTTAGAAATATCGAATGGCAACATCGTCCGCGAAAAACTCATGTATAAAAAACAAAATTGCTATAAAATAATTATGTTTTTAGTCTAGTATTGAAAGAAGTAGTCGATTAAAGTTCACGCGTTTTATAAAATGATTGTTTTAATCAGGTAGTTTCGATATTATGGCTGTTATATACAAACAATTGTCACTTGTATATTTGCAGATAGCAGGAATAAAGCGTATAGAGCATAGAGCATAAAGCTGATAAATGAATCCAATTATCTGATGTAACGCCACATTTTGTAATCCACGAGAGACAGATAGATAAATAGATAAATAGATGTGGATCTATTCAGTCCTGAGGCAAAATGCCTCCTAAGGACTGCAGAAATACAACAAAAAAAAATACAAGAAAGTGCTGAAATACAGAAAACTAGAGGATGAATTGAATAGAAACGTTCAAATAAACGTGTAAAAGTGAAAAAATAAAGATTAAAAGAATTTAAGATTGTGTCAGAATCACTACCATAGAGCATATTGAAAGAATTTATTATATAGTAATAAATGACTAAATGTATACTACATTATAGTAGTGTATACTAAATTAGATTAATAATAATTAAATAGTGCACAGTAACTCATAAATGCCTATCGCCATTAGTCTGCTAATTGCTTCTCCTCCAGTATCAGGTTCTCATGACATTTAGTGTGAAAATTATCAAGTGAGGTAGCTGCCAGAACTGAGCAGCAGTGATAATAAGAGAGAGAGAGAGAGAGAGACAATATATAACACAATATATTGTATAATTGTGGATATAAAAATATAGCGTAAATAGGAACGTTGTTTAATATGGCTCTACATAAAGTGGAAACGAGTGGACGTACATTTTACGATGTACTTAAGGAAACGGTTTACATGGAACAACCGAGAACATTCGAAAATCGTAAAGATGATAAACGCGTATGTTTATCGAAGAAAAGCTTATACGGCGTACATCAATCAGGAAGGGAGTGGAAGAAACACACGTTTGAACGATATCTTAACGAAGTGTGGATCCACACGATTAAAAGCGGACCCGTTCGTATATTTCAACGAAACACAAGAACTCCTCATTGGAGTTTACCTCGACGACTTCATCATTCTGTCGAAATGCTTAGCAACTATCGAGAAGTTTAAGTTGGAAATCAAGAAAGTCTTCAAGGTAAAAGACTTGGAGGAAATAAGTTATATTTTATCTATGGTCATCGAAAGAAATGATGATGGTTCAGTTAATTTGCATAAATCGAGGTTCAAAAGCGAGCTATTAAAGACGTTCGGCATGACTGACGCAAAAGGTGTATCTTCCTGAAATGAAGTTTAGATGCGCAACAGAAGCAGAAATAATGATCACAGAGGACGCTTTTAAATACGAACAAGCCGTTGATGGACTTTTTTATCTGGCAGAAGGAAAAAAACCTGATCTATCGTTTGCTACGATGTACATGAGCCGATTTAATGATAAACCAAGCAGAAAACACTGGAGCGGTGTGAAACACATTTTACGCTACGTAAAACAAACGAAGAATTTAGGATTAATCTATAGACCATACAAACAACGAGTCTCTATTTTTTTGTGACGCGGATTGGGTAGGCGATAAAACTGATAGCCGATCAATCAATGAATACGTAATCAAGCTAGGAAATGTAGCTATTTCGTGGATCAGCAAAAAGCAGCGGACGACAGCCCTATCAATCGTTGAAGCGAATCGTATCGCTAATCTTTCTTCAGTGGTAACGGCTTTTCGAAAATTCGTTTCCTTGAAAAATTTATTCCGAATCGAGTCCAACGAAAATACGAAGACGTTGGAAAATATTCCAAAGATAGATCGGCTATCGACCGAGTACGGAAGAAAATTTATTTTCTCGCGGTCTCCCGGACACCCGGGTCCTTCCACGCGGACTCTCCGCGACACACTCTCTTCTCTGCCTACCGCTCCCCGCGGTAGGTCAAAAATCAAAACAATTCTCTTCGCCGGCGCTCTCCCCGCGGACCCACAAACCGTAGCTGGTCAAATTTACTGGGGTACCGGCAGTGCGTCCCGGCGGTTGGGCAGCCCTTGCGTGCGGACTCGCAACCCAAAAGGACCCCGTGCCTCCGCCGTCGGTCCACTTTTTTTCCCCCCGTTCCCTCCTCCCGAACCTGGACCCACAAAATCTTTAGAGATGGAGGCAGGAGGCACTGCCGTGCTGTCGGCAGCGCGCGGAGGTGCGAAGCTTTTGTAATGTGTCGTCCTGACGCCACGTTACAGTATATACTCGTATATTAAATATGATCGGGAAATTGATGCCCTGAATTAGACCTTGAGGTATATCAAACGCAAGAGTAGAAATTAGTTTAACGTTCGAGGTAGAAAATGATCTATTTTCGATCATGCTCCATACTAGTTGGGTGCAGTCTTTAGGATATCCTAATTTATAGAATAAGTATAGTAGACCATTAATCCGCACCGACTCAAATGTCTTTTCGATATTTATTAAGCAAGCACCAACAACGTTCCCCTTTATGCAAATGATGCTTGATATCATTTGATACTTTATCGATGGCATGTGTAGTCGAGATCTTTGGAGTAAATCCAAATTGATTGTCCGTTATTACTTGGTTTAAGGTTGTGAATTTTCTAATTGCGACATTAATTATTTTTTCAAACACTTTGCTTATAGCAGGGGTGATATAGCTTGCAACTTCGTTAGCCAACTTGCCTTTTTTTACGAATTGGGAGAATTTTGGCTTTTTTCCATCCGGTTGAGAAATACTTGTTGTTCAGACAATTGTTAAATAAGACTGTGTAATTTCTCGTAATTTTCCAAGGTATGTGTTTAAACGTAATTGGAGGAATATTGTCAAGCCCAGAAGAAGCCTTGCTTGGAAGCGAGTTAAAAATTCGCACCGTTTTGGTAGTGCTGGTGAACTCTACGTTATTGTCAATTTGGAGGGGGGTCAGATGTCAGATTGTTTTTTGAGAAGTTAGTAATGGTTATCTTATTGACTTTGTCTGCCGCAAACGATGCGATTAAGTTATTTGCTACGACGTTTACTTTTCGGTTAAGTGGGGTGCCTAAATTAGTGTATCTAGGTGTATTTACTTTTTCGTAATAGGCTCCTATTACGTTTAAGATATCTATCAGGGATTAAACTAAATACTTGACGTCATTTTTGGGTATCTCGCTAAGGTCACAGCCAGCGCGTAGTAAATATCATCTGCTAGTTTATCATCTGCTGCTAGAGATTCTATATGGAGTTGTCCCTTAAGTCTGAACCATTTATTTATTTTAGGGAAAAAGGAATGTGATTTCCTGTGGTCGATGCTTCTAATTTGTGAGTCCTAATATTTTGTGTAAGACTGACACATCTTCTCATTGGAGGAGGCAGCTACAAGGAAAGGAAGGAAGGAAGGATTATGTGTAAGAGCTTGCGTGGTTGACGCTCAGGTGGACGGTACGATTCTGGTACCAACAACGGCCACCTGAGAGCGCGACCGTCGCATCAAGGTCGACCTGTGGCAATCTTTAAGGGGCGCCACTAGTGTGTGACTGCCTAAAAAAGGTGATTTTCGGGAATTTATTCAAAGAAAAGTATTGCATCGAATGTTTTAAAATTTGGAGGATATATTTGTACATGAATAACGTAAGCATAGTAATTTTTTTGAACGAAAATATTCGATTTTCAGCAAGTTAGTATTCCCCATCTCCCGAGTCTCAAAAAAAAAGTTCCCCCGCTGCTGCAGTGATTGCGGCCTTCACAGTGTCCGAAACAAAAAAAGTTCGTTAAACTACAAGGCATTGCCTATACAATGACCCAGGATTGTGAAAAAAATTGAAATATAACAAAACGGCGGAGTTTTGAAAAAAAAAGTTTAAATTTCACTCAAAAATCTTATGGTTTTCGGCATGGTAATATTAAATTTTTTATCCAATCGAAAAACTGGACGGTCATTGTATGGGAAAAAAATATTAAATATGCTAAAACAAAACTGCAATCGATCGGATGATTCGTTATCGAGTTAGAACTGCAGCAAATTTGAAATCTGTAGTTTTGAGAAAAACACGTTTAACAACTCAAATAAGGCTCTTCAGCTAACGCACGTTTCTAACCGATGAGCAGCTGCTCTTTAGAAGGCTGTAGCTCAAAAGCTATTTGAGATTCGCACTTGAAATTTTAATGTTATTTTTGAAGGTATAGACTATCGAAAAATGTGTTGGATAAATTGTTTTCAAAAATAGTTTAAAACAATGAACACACGTATAGCTCATAATGGTGATTACTTAGAAGATAAAAAAATTAAATCTAAAGTATGTATTTATTTGTAGGCCAGAAACTTTCAGCCTAACACACGTATACATACATGACACTGGTATTCGATTATAAAATCTGTGCGTCATCTGTACATATTGGCTACGTCGTCTATACATCGAACAGAGCTTCAAGTATCTATTATGATCTTATACATATAATTCCATATCCATCGTATAAACATTACTAATTCATATCTGATAAGCATTTTACAAAAATCAGTTTTATCAACGATACGAGAAGTAAAAGAACAAACAAAAATTATCATCACTGATAATTACCAGTATCTGCAGGGTGGATCTTAACGTGTAGCACGGATTCCAGATAACAGAACAATAAAGAAATTTATAACGTAGGAAAGTGGTTTTTTGTTTGACCTTTTTTTTCCCCAAATCATTACTATGTTTGGATTCCACTGATTCTCATAACAAACCAAACTAGTGTAATTGACTTGACGTAAAAGTTTGTAAGCAAAGCTTGATAATCCATATTCAACTTTGCTAATCATCTTTAAACACTATCTCATAATGCTCTATAAATCATTTTAGTTCGTTCTCTTGATAAGGAGATACTGCGTGCCGGAACTTTGTTAGATTGATATGTGTTCGAGTGATAATAAAGGCTTATTCAAGTTGAAAAATGGAATATAATCATTTGATATATGCACTTATCGTCCATACGATAGAAGACGTCTGTGTACGAACGAAGTATCTCTTGTAAAGGTAAGAGGCAACATTTACAGCTGTTCAGTCATTCCAGTTCCAAAAGATCGCATGCACAAAATTAAGAATTATTTTTTACCGAATTCTAGTCATAAGCAATATATATATTTGCAAACATCTAACACTTTTAATTTCAATAAGACGCATGAACAAAATTGAGAAAACTGAATGAAATACCTTTTGTTCGATAACTCTTTTCAAAATTTAGTTTAATACTATATCCTGCACATATATTTGTTCTTGATAATGTGAATGCATATGACAGTAACATTTGTTCGTACATCAAGGCAAACCTGCTTATCTCGAAATTTGCTTATCTCATGACCTAAATATTGTAAACTAGTCCATACAAAATTCTATTCCGTATGTAACATATACACATGTATATATAAATAATAATATATGTATAGAAGTTAATATTCTTTACTAAGGGCTACTTTGGAGGTGATTTCGTTTACGAAGTGGCTTTTTTGAGGACCATAAAGCCAACCACACAAAATTTGTTTACATTTTTTCAATTTTAGGCATCCAATATTTATAATAGGCTTAGAAATGTTTCGTTAGGTTAAATTTGCCAAGAACGCCAATGCCGTAGTGCCCCAAGGTAGTAGTTTAAAAAAAAAAAAAAAGTATTAGCTTGCTATTATGAACGTCCCTTAATTTTTCATGCCCCCCAAAGTATCCCTTACTCAAATTTATAAACATATATATATGTATACACCTAATCGGATGACTAAAAATTCATATTGTTTATTAAAACACACACACGACATGTATCTAATTGAACCTTCAGTCGGCTTGACACGAAAGAAGACAATCTTTAATTAATTGCACGTGAGATAAGTGAGATTACTAAGCCCTTTGATCATATCATCGATACGAGGCACTGGAAATTTATCTTTATCATGATAAGATTTTGGTAATCTACGTAGTCGCAATATTTATTTTTTGCGTTTTGACAACTCCCATTTATTTAATATACAGTCGACCCACGAATTCAATGTTTTTTTTGAGAGATCGCAAGTAATGCAATCCTTAGTAAATGACACGTAGTTTTTCATAAAGTAACAAAAGAGCAAAAATATATTTAGCCCAAAACCCATGCATTTGCCTACTTTGTGACAAATATTTTATTCTCCGTGTTCCGATATAAGCATTCAGTACGGTGAAAATGACGTCACTTCACAGTATAGCAAGATTTTACAGTACTTATATCAGAATACAGAATCAGCGACACGTGTGAGTTGCTATAAACTTCATTGTTTTCGATCTGTCAATAAAACACATCGAACTCGTGGACCAACTATCACTAGTATTTCTGGTCATAATTTGGTCGTTAGCTTCCTGCCCAGATAACACAAAATATCCAAAATATGTCTGCAATGTTGTACAGATGTTTGGATGATTTTTTAAGCCAATAAATGAGAACTTGAACTTTTGATAAAGTAAGTAGAAAGAAAGTAAGGCGACTAAGCCTATTATTCTGTAGAGGCTGTCGTATACCAAATTATTCTAGCTTAATACCCTAAAAATTCTTTATAAAATTATCTTACATTTACGCATCATATTCTAAACATTCCAACATGAATGATCATCCCTAAGCAATAAACGTATAAAGTATTTTCCACGATAGGATCAGCACCCAATAAAACTCTACCGCGTGTCTTACTCTGGATGATTTCAGCCTAAGATAAACCCCCACTCGGCGAATTCTCAATTTGTTCCAAATTTACCTCTACGCAAATTTTCTGCAGAATCAGAATCCTTTCGACCCTCTTCGAAGTAACATCCAGACTGGATTTAAAAATCTAGCAGTACTTCGCGACTTAGTTTTTTCTAAGTTTCATGAACAGTTGGAATTGTGTGAACTATTAAATAAAATAGACTTCAAGCACGACTCAACCAGGTAATCGGAATACAAGTCGCAAATTTAACACGATTAATACGAGAGATTAACGGAATTTGTTGGTGGAACAATGGAAAGATCTGTTTTTGAAATATCATCACTTACTACAGTCGATTTATCAAAATATAAGATTATTCTATTCGAGTCAATAAATTTTCAGAAAAGTGGTAAAAATACATCCTATTAATAACAGCGAGAGTATGCGAAAGACAAACATACTTCCTATATCACATACATATTTTTAACTTCCTAGTGTTGTGTCAATATTAGCCAGAAACGGCCCGCAAGCACCACCAATCCCGCCCGTCATAGTTTATTTTGATTAAATTGTAAAATTTACAATGTAAAATTTGCGCGTAATTTAAAAGTGCAGTTGATTGGCTTCAAGCTAAAAATTTTGGAGAGCTCTGACTTACATCAATTTAATACTGCACATCGTGATCATCATACAAGTCTATCTAGGTATAGTGGTTTTATTTGCAGCAATAGTTTCGCATTTTGTAAATTATATGGCTACGTACGTCTTCTCAAGACGAATTATGGATATCTCAATTAACATCATTTGGAAGGTGTCTTCAATTTATCGCGTTTAAGACGTCCTTAAAAAGTCGTCTCCAAGACGACTGTATGACTTGTGTGCTATCAGGGAAGTCATTAAATTCGTTTGTACTAAGAGGAGAGCGACGAAAAACCCTACTTTAGAGCTATTCTATTTGTTGTAATTATCTTGCAATCCAGCTGCACAGATTGAGGTCTGACAGATCTCGCCTTGTAAAATACAAATGTTCCTAAAGGCGGTTCTGTGTAGTTAAGGGTTAAATCGTGACATCTCTTTAAAAATGTTGAGATGTCATTTTTATAGTATTCAAAAAATCTTCATAAATACGACTTTTTGACATGTGTTCCAATAGGGATGTCACGTGTGAGTTCAGGGGTATGTACCACGGTCTTACATACAGGTCTTGAAACTTCGATGGAGGGAGTAGTTTTCTTAAAAAAGCGTCTTTCATTTCGTCTCATGGCCATAAGAGGCATTGCGATCAAGCAACCCGTTCCCATCTATCTCTCTCTCTCCCATAGCCGACTGGGGGACGAAGGCAAGACTAGATTATGGTGAATATAGCCGATTGTGGAAGGGAGACAGACAAGGGGTCGCCCGATCACAGCGACGCTTGTGACTAAAATTTGAAATGTACCCTGTTTCTGAAAGACAACTACCCCCCCACTGCTGAAAATTGGGCGAGTTGCAAAACCTGCATGTAAGACCGTGGTATGTATACGTTCAGAAACCTCTCTAGAGTCAATTCTTAGTATCATTCTATCTTCATAATAATTACCCTGAGTAAGATTTCTGAACACACCTCAGGTATTTAATTACGCGCGTAGTATTCAGTTATACGTAGTGAGCATGCGCAGAACTGTAAATGTAGAACAAATATGTATCGACAACTTAAGGAGGGCAACCACTTTAGATACTTCAAAAAATCAGGTTTTTTTTTATTTCATAAGTCGTTAGCAAAAAGTATCTTAAGAATACACCATGAAAATTTCAAAACGATATTCGGATTCCTTCTAACGGTATGTATACATATAAATGATAAAGACTCTCCGCTCGACTACCAAGCGCGCTCAAGTATCCACGAGCGCTCAGTGAAACTTTAAACGTGTTTTTCTCGAAATGACATTTTTTCAATTTACGGGAATCATAACTCAAAAACTAATTGATGAATCATCTTCTAATTTGGACCACGTTTACATAATATAATTTATTAAAACATGAACCTAAAGTTGGAAAGATTAGACTAAAGTTTGAAAGATTTTTACTAAAAATCAACAATTTTTTTCAAACACGTTCCAACATTGCATTCTCGTTGTTTTTTTTCAAAATATAGATTCATGTTCTTAAAAAAACATCTTAAGAATGTATCAAAATTGGTTAGACTATTTCTCATGCAAATTGCGAACTGCACAATTCCGGCAAATTGACAACGACGCTAAGGACACGCCAAGGGACACAGCGGATTACACTTTAACTAATGCATAAAATAACTTGAAAAAATTACCAGAGATGTATGAAAATATGAATAAATTATTGTCAGAGTTGCGGAAACTTCCATTTTTTTCACAATAAAAAGATCCAAGAAAATCGTCTAATTTTCGGTCTCCTAAAGTGGTTGTCCGCCTTGAAACTTTCGCTGCCAATCTCGTGCCAGCGCGTGATGTGACGTCAACACCAAATAGCCAATCACGCGCCAGCGCATGGTGTGGAGTGATGTCCGAGCAGCCAGTCACGCGTTCGCGCGGGAAGTGCTGCGTCTCAACATTTATTTTCTCCTTCAATGGATATTATATGTGGCCTTCTGGAAAAAACCCATTTCTACGGCAGAACCCTAACTATCAACACATCCTCACCTGACGGCAGCGGAAGTGTTAAAGCATCCAATACAGATGGCGCAGATAAAATTCGCGTACTTAATGCCTGTGCTCATTCAGGTACCGTATTTGTAGATACAAGGTGTACATACAGTAGCTATAGTCCATTTAGCGAAAGAGTAGTCTGATCATTGGTGGGGATGCTAAACCGTGTATAACTGAAAGCAGTCTTTTACTGGCGTCAGTTGATATCCGTATAACTAAAGAGCTGAAGTGTAATTATTTATATATACACGCGTGGCAGGAAGTCAGTTTAGATTTAGTCAATAGACCTTGCTTAGTCAAGTGAAAATGTTGAAATGAACGCTTATGTATTGTTACAGTGAATTATTGTCGGTTCTATCGTTAAAATATTTACAGAGTAAGTAATACTCAGCACACGGAAAATAACAGTGCAATACAAAAATATGAGTTAAAAGACACCTCATGTACGTAATTATTGTTCATTATATGTATAACTATTTAGCTATATCCTGATCAACACGGTAACATAATTCTGGCCATATGTATTCGGTGTTTTTTCATCTATACGTACGTAAACATCTATACAGCTCATTAACATTTAATTGTATCGGTACGCACATAACGAATATCCCTGAATAGGAAATGATAAAATTGCTGATATGCAACTGCTTATGTTTGTTGGGTATATACACTGGGTTAAAAAAAAAGCATTTGCACGCCTGGTTTTTTTGGAATAACTAATGCTTAACTAAGGAGGATATTGTTGTACGATATATTTTCAATAACTAAACTAACAATCTCAATAGTAAACAAACAAAAAAAATAATTTAACAACAACATAAGTTTCGTAGTCAAAAAGAGTATTTGCACATCACGTTTCCGAAAGTTTTTCACTGTTAATCTACGGCGGTGGGTCACAGCGAAATATTTACACTGTAAACATAATGAAAGCATTCGCAGAAATTTTCAAGAAAGTTAGTGTGGTTTAGTTTACGATTACAGTTGACAGAACAAGCATGTCACCAAAGAAATTTGAATTATCTGTGTTCGTACGAGAGAAAATCGTTTTCTTACGCAGTGAAAGCAAAAGTTATGACCAAATAAGTTAAATAATGAATTTATCTTTTTTAACCGTACGTTTCTTGATTCAAAAGAAGAAGAAATTTTCAGTACGGATAATAAGCAACGATCGGATTGCCTCAAGATACTCAACACCAGAGAGAATCGAGCAATTATAAAATAGTTTTCAAAAAGACCTTAATACAAGTGCTCAGACGGGGGCTACACATGTCGTTACAGTGACTGATAAACTTTTTATTGTGCAAACAATAGAAATGTTTTCCACGATGATGGAATACGTGGTAGAACCGCGAAAAAAATAAGTAGTGAAAGAAATAAGCAAAAGCGAGTGGAATTCGCCGAAATATATTTAAATAAATAAAAGTAGTTTTGATGAAAACCAATTCAACATTTTTTGATTCGATGGGAAGAAATTTATATAGCGGAAACCAAATACAGAACTCCAGCAAAAAATCTGCTAGTTACAGTAAATCATGGCGACGGACATGTCTTGGTTTGGGGATGCTCCCATCTAATGGAGTCAGAAATATTGCTTTTATCGATTGCACAATCAGTGTTGATGGATATATTGACGTGTTGCGTAATAATTTATTGGACAGTGCATTGAAATTAGACATTAGCGGATCGTATCTGTTCCAAAAGGATAACAACCTAAAGCCATACTACTAAGAAAACGGAAGAATACCTATTATATAATGTTCGCAGAAGGCTTATCACTCCTCCGTTATCACCAGATTTCAATTCAAATGAGAATTTATGGCACTTGTTTGATTTAGAAATTAAAAAAAGTAAAATATCAGGTAGAAAACACTTGCAGAAGATAATTTATGAAAAATAGAAACAAATTTCAAAAGAAATTATTAAAAGATTAATAGAATCAATGCCAAGACCACTGCAAGATGCAAACGGAATGCATACAAATTATTAAAATGTTTGATTTTTCTTAAATTGAACAACAGTGTGTATTTTAACTTGTAACGTGTTACTGGGACCATAATGTGCAAATAATTTTTTGACTACGAAATGTTTATTTTTGGTAAATTTTTTTTGTTTACTTTTTTGGTTTTTATTAACATACGTTTTTGGTAATTGTAATAAGCTATTCAAAATATATTATGCAACGATATTCTTCTTAATTAGGCATTAATTATTTCAAAAAAACGAGGTGTGCAAATACTTTTTCATCCACTATAGGTTAATTATATACGGTTTATTGTATTCTTCTCTTTGTGTTTACTCTTGCCATTGTATGACTTACATTTTAAAGAACTGATTGAATTTTTTTTTAAGATATAATATATTCTTTTCGTTCGAGTAACAGATTTAGAAAATTGGTTAAGCTTCGCGCTCTTTTTTTTCTTTTGTGACTTTTTCTTTTGTCTATGACTGACAAGACAGTATAAAACTGTGGTACCCATGTTCGGAAATTCAGTAGCCCAGTATTAGGGTAGCGGATTCACGACCGAAAGGTCGACCAAAATCGCGTCCGGCTTCCAACAATATTCACCAATAGGTTTTCATATGAAAATTTCCTTCCTTCTTTCCCTTATGGCTGTATCCCCAATGAGGGACATGTGCCAGGACATATGAAAACTTTAGTGAGTATTTATACGGATTTCGCCCAACACTGTTCGGATTCGGCGTATAAACTCTATAGATCCGATCACGTTCAGTTACATTATGGTAGAATGAGACAAGGTATCTTCTGACGCATCTACGTCGCGGAGGACCAATAAGCTGCTGCCCGAAGATTTTTGCCGCGTAATTTGAAACAAGACGCTGAGTTTTAACTATTAAAAACTGTCGTAAAAAAGATTATTTATAATTAAAATTAATTTCATCCCTCTGGATATTTTATAGAATCCTGAAAAGTGAAATAAATTGTAAATTTATAATTATGGCTATATTTAAATTATGTGAATAATTAAATTAATTAATTATACACCGTGACTCCTTTTCTATTACAATTAAATATAGCATATTTTATTAAAAAATGATACTCTATGTCGATTCACAGATAAATATTGTAATTAAAAAAAATAAACAATGATTGTTACAGAATGCAAAAAATATACGTTGTGAAGAATAATATAAACTTTAGATCAGTATGATCAACATATTTTCAGGATTTTGTATAACCATATTTAGAATTACTTATTTTATACATTTTTTTACTTTTTCGTCGATGTTTATTTTTTAGCTCTACCAATATAAAATTTCAATATCGAAGACGAATATATGTACGCACGCGAACTAAAGTTAATAAAACTGTTCGAGGAATTTTATTTTCTCTTCTGTTCTAGAATTTTAGAATTCTCTATATATGTATAATCTTATTGTCGCCTTTATTATGCACAATGCAAATCTCACCAATGCACTTCACATAGGATCAGGATCAAATTATGAGGATTATGGGATGGGACACATATTCCGATATAAACATAGAACATTGAAAAATAGCGGAATCTTCGGGCTGCGCAGAACATAAATATAGAAATATCAGGATGGAGCATAACCCTGTGGGGGAAAGCCGTGCACACATAAAATAACGTAACGTCGTACGACCACGGTCTTACATACAGGTCTTGCAACTCACCAAATTTTCAATGGTGGGAGGTGATTGTCTTTCAGAAGCAGGGTACATTTTAAATTTTAGTCAGAAGCGTCGCTGTGATCGAGCGACCCCTTGTCTGTCTCCCTTCCACTCCCCTCTACAATCGGCTATGTTCTATCGTGATCTAATCCTGTCTCCGTCCCGCAGTCGACTGTGGAAGAGAGAGAGAAAATGATGGGAACGGGTCGTTTGATCGCAACGCCTCTTGTGGTCATGAGGCGAAATGAAAGATGCTTCTTTAAGAAGACTACCCCCTCCATCGGAGTTGCAAGAACTGTATGCAAGACCGTGCGTAAATTGAAGCATAAGGAAACCAACCCCACTCTCCACTCCAAGGATACAGTACTAGATTCTGATTGGTTGGTTTCCTTATGCTTACGTCTTACGTCCATGGTCCATACGTTATTTTTTTATGTAAAGGTTTGAGCATACCTTGTCTCATTCTACCATGAGTTGCATAAGGCCCTTTTCGCAAGATACATACATCGCCATCTGGTGTCGAACTTCCAATTTTGATTATTAGAATCAGTTACTGGCACATGTCCCCTATTGAGGATACAGCCATAAGGAAAGGAAGGTAGGAAATTCACTGCCAGTAAGTATACTGCGTGCATTCTTATTTCACTGAAGTGTATGAGGTAACCATGGACACGATGATACTCGCAGTAGTGACAATGAATTTCAGAACCTATCCTGAGTGATAATTATAGTTTGTCATTGCCTGTCAACTGTGATGTAACATGTCGTAATAACCGTAAATTTGTTGCAATTATTTTCTTCGGTCTGTGATGTTTTAATTTAAGTATATTTTTGATGTGCTAATTCTATTATATCGTGAGACTGGTATTAATGAAAATTCATGAAAGTGATAAAAATAAAATATTGTTTATCAGTTGCTTCACATTTATACCAATCGTGGATGAAATTTAAAAAATTTTAAAAGATCATTAATTAAACAAACTTTTACAATAGTTTTATTGTACGTGTTTAAATTAAGTTTTTTATTCGAGAAGTGCAAGATTTTTCTAGGCAGTGATGCAGTTAAGACTATAGGTATGAATTATAAAAAATTACTAATTTGTAAGGGTTCTGACATTCATACTCATAGAAATCCTATACTTTTGTAACAGTAAGGATGGATCTATTGTATTTTATATGGTCATCACTTTGTTTTATTATTATGGAGTAACAAATTGATACGTTTAGGTTAGGATACACATGTATTACATGCTAATAATATTTAAGCTAATAAGTTACTACATGATTATGTTGGGGTCTTCAGTAACCCAAACTAATTACTTCAGTTGGCAAGAAATATTAGAATAAAATATAATTTCACCATAATAGAATCTATCAAGAATTACTTGATAAGCAAGTTTTAAGTGTTTAATTGATTGAAAACATTTTAGTAATCTTTTAAATGATTTGCAATAATAATAAGGAATAAATAATTTCCATGTATTTCAAACTTTTAATCAGACTTAGAAGATTTGGCTTGACACATCTATGAACAAAGATATGTTTTATGTAGCGATTTAATGTGTTAGAATGACATTTTAATAATTTTTGTAAAACAAAAATATCTTGTTTTAACTCTTGGTTATTTAGTATCAACATTTCATATTTTAGTTTTTCGCACAGTTAATAATTATCCATTTGTAAAGAGATTATTTTTTTTAGTTCTTTCGATGCCATTAGTAATTGATGTTGAGTAGAAAGACATTTCTTATATTATTTATAAAATAAATTTTTTGTAAAGATAACTGTCAGTCAGGTTAAAGTACTTTGCTTTTTCTTGTATGAACATGAATTTTTATCTGGAGCTCCTTGAGTTTCCTTCAATTTATTTGCAGTAACATTAAATGGGGTTAAGCAAATATTTTCTGATTCTGTTAAATAGACATAAATTGTGACCTAGGAATAATCTGGCTTTTTACATGCTTTTGTTTTTTATTTCAATCTTGTGAAGCTTATCTCTTTCACCTTATGATTTAACGATTTTTATCATAAGCTACTATGATTAATCGATGGTCGTAGATAACAGTCACCATGATTACACTGATTTACCTTCAGTCTATAAGAATATTCATCAATAGACAGTATAGATTTAGTAACCCTCTTTACATATTGAATTTTACTTCTTCAGTTTTTAAGAACTCTGGTGTCAATTACTTCATATGATAAAAGTGAGTTTGCATAGTTTTATTTGAGTTATATTTGGACATTATTTTTATTATAGCGAAAGATAGACATGTATATTATAATGAACAATATACTTTGCACAGTTATTCTACATCTTGTTTTATCCACATTATATCTTTGTTCATTGATACATTGTTTACCAATATAATGGATTATAAAATCACTGTGTAATATGGACACATAATTTCCATAGAGCCTAATGTGCCAATGAAAAGTGTATATTACTGCAATCATGAAACCAATTGTGATAATTTATAGATATCATTCATTGATTTATGTAAATCAATTGAAGTTAATCCATTCACTTGATTCATATGGAAGACCCCATTTGTTTGTTGAATTTTACACCATGAGTAGAGTATACAATTATGCTGTTCTATCATTGAAGTAATTTTGATTACTATCAAAGATTATTTATCCTGCTTTTGGATAGAAGCAATTACAATCAAGTGCGAGTCTTTTATTGGTTCAAGTCCCTTATGCCTTTGTGTAGCGTTAGTTGAAATCCTTTTATTTAATCAACTTTTGTAGAAATTTTTTTTCTTAATTAATGTATAACTCATAATAGGTGAACATGTTAATAGTAATCCTATAATTTCTGTTGATCATGTACTGTAATTTTAATTTTTCAGTAGTAGATATGCAGTGAAAACATGGATGGAAAAGCGCATACAAAGACGGTCAAGAATCCAAGAGCAAACGCAAATATATTCAGCGTTTTAACATTTTCGTAAGATTTATCAGTTTTACATTAATTTTAACTTTTAAACCTGCTTGAAATTACATCATTGTTAAGACATAATTATTAATTAATATATCGTTGGATAATTGTATCAATTTAAGACAGATTATAAAATTTCAACCAACTTCTGACTTCTTTAAAAGTGATTTTTTGATAGATTAATTTTTTTTGAAATTAGTATTTTGATTTATATAACTAATCAAAAACGTTATTTACATCTTGTTTTAATCAAGAAACTTTCTTTACGTACTTGATGGACAGAAATAATGATAAATCTGTTTAATATTTCATTGTTTAAATAGTTACAATTTTTATCGTGTATTACTACCGCTTATCAATATTGGTTATGTTCAGCAGAAGTAACGTTGAGAGATTAAATGCATTTGATTGATTATTTGATCACAATTTTTCCAACAGTTGACAATTTTTTTAAATCAGGTGTCTTTACTCTGTCAGCGACATTTCTACTGAACACAGTCATTGATAATTCAAGTCGTGTTGTCATGTATCTAATATTATCAGTAAATGTGTGATATTGATCGATCTGAAAGTTTGATTACTTAGCTTAATCCGAAGGAATGTTTTATCTTGTTTTACCCAGGATTTTCATTAACTACAACTTTTGCACTCGAATGTACAAAGTTCACATTATCTATACCATTTTTTCTGTCTTAGTGCAAAAAAATATGGTAAAGTCGACTTTCCTTTATCGTATAGGTACCGTTTTAATCTGTATATGTCCTGTATACAAAGTGAAATCTTTATATGAAATATTTCATAACTATATGATTTATCCACAAGAATAAACAAAATTGAAACTATCTATTCTTTCAATAACTTTTCTGTCACAAAATAAGACATGTTTTTAAATATTCTCAATAGATGGATTATCCGTACGTTCTGGGTGGGTTATCAGAGAGATTTGGAAGTAACTGACTTGTATACGCCACTTAAAGAACATAAAAGCAGTATTCTTGGAGATAAAATATCCACAATTTGGGAGGATGAATATCAACGCTTAAATGGGTCACAAAAGCAGAAAAAAAAAGATAAGCCCGGAAACAAGGATGAAAGCAAATCGGAAATATTGGAGCCCAGTTTGATGCGTGTTTTAATCAGATGTTTCGGCGCACGCATCATGATGTATGGCATTGCCTTAGCCATAATGGAAATCGTTCTCAGGTAAAACTTATATATTATATATATATACATGGCATATTAGCATATTATTTTTTGATGAAAACTCTTCATACTTTATATTATTTTAAAATTTAGTTTAAAGTTCTACATGCATTGATGATTTATAGGTCAAAAGCATTTTATGATTTAATCATGAATTTATGTGCTAAGAAGAATGGAATATATTGCTATTGAATTGAGTCTTGTCTATAATATAATATATATATTTAAAGAAAAATTGTGAAACTTATATACACAAGATAGATACACAAATGTTTGGTTAATTTTTATCCGATTTGAAAATATCTCTGATATTGATAATGTGCCAAAGACATTTGGACTTATTTTTCAAGGAGCCTGTTTTCCATGTTTTCTGCTAAAAGAAATTGATGTCTTTTACTTTTAGTTTCAGAAAATTAGTTTTATGTAGATTTGTGAACGTAATGGATTATTTGAGAGTTTCAATAAATGTCGAATTTATTTGAAAATGATGGTTTTTATACACAACAAAATTGGAACATAGATTATAGTTCCCTATTGACTGTTTCAAGTGCCTACACATTTATATTTGTATTACGGTAGTTTCTTTGCTTCAAATTATTATTATAATCTTGTATGAAATACAGGTATCAAGAATTTATGGGATAAGAAATTGAATTACGATTTTGAAATGCTCAGATAGCAAATAATTAATTGTTACTGAAATCACTACAGATTGTTCCAACCATTGTTCCTTACTCTTCTACTCCGATATTATGGTCAGAGGAAATCCTCTTATACACCGATTTCTAATGAACAAAATAGTCTTGGAGAGCAAGATAGTCAAATGGAATATGCCACCAGATCGTTAAGTCCCAAAGAATACCTTTTAAATTTTGTTATTACCTGGCATTATATGCATAACTTTATTTTCAATGGGTTAAATATGATTTTTTTCCCTTCCTAATTGCCATTTTATTCTTATCGACCTTTAATACAAGGAGTTGAATACTTGTGTGCATTTAAAAAAATAATGAAAAGTAACCGATTAGCTACGAATATTAATATCTTTGATAAATCTCATAGAAACCGTTTCAAGTTAATTAACGTTTTATTAATCAAATAATTAATTGCATTGCAGTACACGATTGGTTTATATTAACAACTGAAATTTTGTGAATTGTTCCAACATAATTGTGAATGACGCATAGTTGGGCCGCGACATCAGATTCCGATTTCGACAGATAGAATGTAATCTATTTTCGATAAAGATATTCCACTGAACTTGAATTGAGTATACTTAAAATAATCACAACAATGCTAAATTCTTTTTTTTCCGTTAACTGATTCGGAATCTGATATTAGCGCCCGATTACAGTGTTGAATGGGAATGTTTTTCAAGTGTGCACTTTTATTTTTTTTTTTTAATCGATAAAAGACCAATATATTTTCTTTTTTAAAATATAGGGTAACACAGCCGTTGTTTCTGGGTCGTTTACTGCGATTCTACAATTCAGAAGAAATATCCCCAACACAAGCGTACTTATACGCTGCAGGAGTTGTCATGTGTTCAGCCGTAAACATATTTGTAATTCATCCTTACATGATAGCCATTCTTCATATGGGAATGAAGATGCGAGTCGCCTGTTGCACTTTGATATATAGAAAAGCTCTAAGGTTATCGAAAACGGCCTTAGGTGAAACAATGGTAGGACAAGCAGTTAATCTCTTGTCTAACGACGTGAACAGATTTGACGTGGCCATTATATTTCTGCATTATTTGTGGATCGGTCCACTAGAAACTGCCGTTATGACGTATTTCCTCTACAGCATAGTTGGTATTTCCGGTGTAATTGGTGTATTATCTTTGCTCATGTTTATACCCCTACAAGGTGCGTAATATTGTGCTATTTAAAAAAAAATTATTTTTACACAGTGTTGAAATTATTTGACGCTTAATGCCTTTCGTTTTTTATTCAGGATTTCTTGGTAAAAAATCGTCAGTTTTACGCTTGCGAACTGCCATTAGGACTGACGAGCGAGTGCGTCTGACGAATGAAATTATTAGTGGCATTCAAGCAATCAAAATGTACACATGGGAAAAGCCATTCAGTCTTCTCGTTGAATATGCACGAAAGTATGTTAAAATTTGATTGGCTTTATTTTTATTAAACTTTTATTATATACTTTTAGTTAAGAATGTCATATATTGATATTTATCCGTAGGCGTGAAATCAAAGTTATACGATCTACATCGTATATCAGAGGTGTGATCATGTCCTTCATTATATTCACAACAAGATTTTCCCTCTTCATAACTATACTTGCTTACGTCCTTTTTGGTAATCGCATAACTGCTGAAAAAGTTTTCATGCTGACAGCATATTATAATATTTTGCGTCAAACAATGACCGTATATTTTCCACAAGGTAAGTGGTAAAGTCAGGTTCGATTACTTGAAAACAGCATTTAAAAATATTTACTTTGAATCTTTGATCAATCGTATAGAAATATTGTTTCACAGGCATAACTCAAATAGCAGAGGCTATCGTGTCTATCAAACGATTGCAGAAATTCATGATGTACGAAGAAAGAGTAGTACCAGAAGACGCAGATACGTTACCGACAGACAATAAAAATGAGAAAAATGATAAAATGGGCAGCAGCGAGTCCGAGAGGACATCCAAGGCAGCCGGTTCGATAAAAATGCAAAATGGCTGTGCAAAATGGTTGACTACGGAAAACGAGAATACTTTGAAAAACATTAGCCTGAATGTTACTCCAGGGCAATTGGTAGCTATTGTCGGCCAAGTTGGTTCTGGAAAGTCAAGCTTATTGCACGTAATTTTGCGAGAGTTACCTTTACTCTCTGGATCTCTACAGGTGCCGTATAATATTGGGATTCTCTCAACTGATCTTTCGTTTCATTTGAATTAATTAGTTTTTCAAAATATATTTCGTAATGCCTTATCTTTCATTCAAGAATTTTATATTATGGAGGTACCCATTGATTGCGTATAATGAAAGTAATTTATAATTTAGGTCAAGGGAAACATTGCGTACGCCAGTCAGGAACCTTGGTTATTTGCTGGTTCAGTTCAACAAAACATTTTATTTGGTCGAAAAATGGATCAGCATCGATATGACCAGGTTGTTAAAGTCTGTCAATTAAAGAGAGACTTTTATCTTTTGCCTTATGGCGATCGAACTGTTGTTGGAGAACGTGGGATTAGTCTTTCTGGTGGACAACGTGCTAGGTATGTTAAACTTTTCAGAGCGCTACAGCGCAAATAGACCTTCAGCCGCGCGCGAAGGCGCGCGTGTTGCTCTAGTATGTTAAATTTTAAGGAATTATCATAGAATTTTGTCTATACTTATGTCTCTTGTTTTAATGAACTAAATTAGAATCAACTTGGCGAGAGCAATTTATGCTGACGCTGCCATCTATCTTTTGGACGATCCTCTCAGTGCTGTTGATGCTCATGTTGGAAAACATATGTTTGATCAATGTATCGATGAATACTTGCAAGGTAAAACGAGACTTCTGGTTACCCACCAATTGCAATATCTTCGGGATGTGGATAAAATTATTGTTCTAAAGGATGGATCTGTATTAGCTGAAGGGTAAGTGATTCTATGAATATTAAAGTACATTTATGTGGATATTTAATTCCAAGTGTTCTCATTTTTATAATCAGAACTTCTGAAAATCTTTCCATAATTAGTCTTTTTATTTGTTTTGAAGTATATTTGATAAATCTTTGAATTCACATAGAATATCATGTTCTCCTGAAATATTATATTATTGCTTTATGATAATTATAATAATAGCATTACTCACATACATATACTCATATGCAAAACTAAATTTTTCACGGTTATTCAGAACTATTGAACCACCTGAAGATGATTTAGCCCATTAGATTTCTATTAATTTTCATAGTGTAGAACCATTTTCAGGTGGTTTAATAGTCCTTAACACTAGATTTACGGGTATTATATATACCTATTTCTACGGTAACGCGTAAAGGGAATCGCTCATTTTTTTGAAAAAAAAAACTTATTTTATTTGACAAATTATTAACTTATAATGTTACATATACCTATATCCTTTGAAATTCAAAACACATAAAAAAACGCACCCCGTAAACCTAGTGTTAATAACCGTGTATATCTAGCTTCGATAGGAATTAAATTCAATTACGCATGGTTATTTATACAATAATACAATAACTCTTTGAACTAATTCGAATTTACACGAATCATATAATTTGTAATTGTACTAAAGTAGGAACCCCGTTACATTTATATACAACGTTGTTATTTATTCGTAAAATACGCAGTTGTGCTATATTGCATGGATAACAGATATAATCATTTTTACTTTTTGTATTCGTAGATATTTTTGAATCAAAAATATTTCAATCTTGAGTTTTTAAAGTACAATGCTTTAAAAAATTGTTACGATATGTTAGAGCTTGGTGAAATATGATTGAAAACTTGAAAACTAACAGCATTGATAATTGATTGTAAGATTTTTGTGTATGTCGCTAATGTAAAATGCGCGTGATCACCGTTCTAATAATTGGAGTATAGTTAATTAGCATCTAGATAATCGATATTTTACTATAAAGAAAATAATAATCACGAATACTTTTCACCCATACAGTACTTACGATGAGCTGGGTGCCAAAGGCGTTGATTTTGGTCGCTTGTTAGAATCCCAAAGTGAATCCGATGATCAGTCGTCTTCAGCTCCTGCCAGCCGACGTAGTTCACGGCACACAAGTATTACTTCTCTAACTTCAGTGAAGACTAATGATACCAGTAAGAAACCAGAAAATCCGGAAGAGGTTAATATACATAATAATCAAAATATAAATTGTTATAAGTTACAATTTTTTGATTCAAATAATTTAATAGAAGCGAATGATGGAATGTGTATTCTTTACGAATACAATCTAAAAGTGAAATCATTTTTCGAGTCATTTTCTGTAATTCGTGCGAGACTCGACCGAGTCTCTTGATGTTCAAAACGTCCTTTAGTAACCACTTACACTATACACTGTGGCTAAACTGTGACAAAGTCTGTCTTTTTCACGGTCCTATTTCCAAAGCTAAACAGTGAAAAATTTTCAAATGTCCGTACAACGTCCCTATATGGTTTAGTCAATTTTTCAAATAAAAATCTCAAATTTTTTTTAAATTTTAGAGTTAAAATATATAACATATACATTTTCTTGGTATAAGCAACATGTATACTACTATTCACAGTTCAAATGTCAACAATTTTATATGAAAATTGATTTGACGAGATTACTTAATGTGGAAAAGATCTTTTTCTTGTTGCAGTTTAAAAAATTATCACACTTGAGCATAATTAAAAAGTATATAATAAGTTTTAATTCCATCCTATTGACATTATTTATATTTGTCCGATAAATTTTTATTACAGGAATCCGAAATGCGCAGCTCGGGTAGTGTCGCTAACTGGATATATGCTGCTTACTTACGTGCTAGTGGTCCTTTCTACATGGTGTTCTTAATAATGGGGTTGTGCATCGTAACGCAATTGGCTGCCAGCGGTGGAGATTACTTTATAGCTATGTGGGTCAACATAGAAGAGACGTCTGTGAGTACTTGTATAGAGAAATTCTTAAGCAAGATAATTCTATAAGATTGATACCAGTAATAAACAACAATACTACACTTGAATACGATATACGTATATTAATATAGTTATTTGATTTTTACAGGGAGAAACTTGGAACAGTTGGTTGTCTCGTAATGCTTGTATCTATATCTACAGTGCATTGACAGTTTTCACTATCGTCATTACCCTGATTCGGTCAATTTCTTTTTTCGCAATGTGTATGCGATCATCCAGGGAGCTGCACAACCGCATGTTCCGTTCCGTTACGCGAGCAACGATGCGATTCTTCAACGTGAACAGTTCTGGCCGTATACTGAATCGATTTTCAAAGGATCTGGGCGCGGTAGATGAGCTGCTGCCTAACGCTATGATCGATTCGATTCAAATTGGCCTGGCTCTTCTTGGTATCATAGTGGTAGTCACCGTAGCAAATGTTTGGCTGTTGATACCGACGGTGATAATCGGCATTATTTTCTACTTCCTGCGTGTCATTTACCTAGCAACAAGTCGCAGCGTGAAACGCCTGGAAGGAATCAGTGAGTACGCGCTCAGAATATAATACTTTATATGTCAGGTTAAAAGTGTCATCTTCGCCTTTAGTTTTTCTAAAAATTCGCCACCTAGTTACTTTCTTGCTCTTGTCTGATCTGCGTTATTGTGCCTTGCTGTAACTTTTCAAAGTATATTTAATATGTTCATTTTATCATAAATTAAAGATAATTTAAGAAAATTGTTGAAAATAATTAGTGACTAATCATAAACGGTCACCAGCCCGGTCACCGGTGTTTGGTCACCTGAATGCAACTATACAGGGACTGACGACGATCAGGGCATTTGGAGCGAGTGAGGTCCTTATCAAGGAATTCGACAATTATCAGGATTTGCATTCCTCGGCTTGGTACATATTCATTGCCTCCTCTCGTGCTTTTGGATTTTGGCTGGATGTCTTCTGCGTCATATATATAGCGCTGGTAACGCTCAGCTTCTTCCTGTTACCATCTTCTGATGACATCACGGCCAGCAACGTTGGATTGGCGATTACGCAGAGCATCGGTCTCACAGGAATGTTTCAATGGGGAATGAGACAAAGTGCCGAGTTGGAGAATCAAATGACATCTGTGGAACGTATATTGGAGTACAGGTAAAGATTAAGGATAATTTGCTGTTAAAGAAAAAAATAAACGTACAGTGACTGCGACTGGAGTTCATCCATAAAACTTATATTATGACTTTCAGTAACCTAGAATCCGAGCCACCTTTGGAAAGTGCACCTGATAAGAAGCCAAAGGATGACTGGCCAAGCCAAGGTCAGATCGAGTTCAGTGAAGTATACATGCGCTATTCTCCGCTCGATCCGCCAGTGCTGAAGAACCTGAATTTCGTGATAAGGCCGCGAGAGAAAGTGGGCATCGTTGGAAGAACTGGGGCCGGCAAGTCATCGCTTATCTCTGCTTTGTTCCGTTTGGCTGATATCAAAGGTTCCATTAAGTTAGATGACGTGGACACTAGCGAGATTGGTCTGCACGATTTTCGATCGAAGCTCAGCATTATTCCTCAGGAACCTTTCCTCTTCTCTGGTACTTTGCGACGTAATCTCGATCCTTTCGACACCTACGATGACGCTGTTCTGTGGCAAGCTCTCGAAGAGGTTGAACTCAAGGAAATGGGATTGGATGCTCACGTTAACGAAGGTGGATCTAATTTGAGCGTCGGTCAGAGACAGTTGGTTTGCTTAGCAAGAGCAATAGTACGTAACAATCCGATACTCGTTCTCGACGAAGCTACTGCTAATGTTGATCCACGTACGGATGAACTGATACAGCTGACCATTCGTCGCAAATTTGAGTCTTGCACGGTACTAACCATTGCACATCGCCTGAATACCGTTATGGACAGCGATAGAATAATGGTCATGGATGCTGGAACTGTTGTGGTAAGTTTTAGTGCCTTTTTCCGTTCCAGATAAATTATTTAGATACTTCTAGGACATGTCCCTTGATGAAATAATTTTAATTTATAGGAATTCGATCATCCTTACGTTCTTCTACAAAGAAATGATAGCCTTTTGTTGGGCATGGTGAAACAGACAGGGAGCAGAATGTCTGATGCTTTGATTTCGGTGGCTCGAGAAAGCTTCTCTCATACTACTAAATTATAAATCGGTATTAAAACCCTCGTAAAATGGTATTATTTTTACTGCTGCATCCGTACGAGTCGATAGACTTATAAGTGGCTGTATTCCACTAGCAGACAGTACTAGGACATTTCATTAATTCAATTTATTTGTTTTATGTTGATCTATAATCGTTCTGTTAGTTAGACTCCTTCGAATGATTGAATATGAAGTATATGAAGTATCGCACAGTACCAATGACATACATTTACATATGCGTACGCATATGCAAAGGGGACAGATAAATATAGATGGGCATTAAAACAGTTTCGAGGCTTATTCGGAATTATGAAAATGAATTCTGTACAGTATTACGTATTGTAAAGTATCTCTAACTGATCCATAATCATGACGTTAATTAGTATTTTTCTTATGTTGCGTTTCAATCAATTAAGATTCGACAGAACTTTGAGTTTATCCTCCTCTCCCCCTTTTGCATCTATTTTTCATGGTTTATTAATGCTGACATTATGACAACAACGGATTCAACATGTTCTTAAAAATATTAAACTTAAGGTTTAGTGCAATATAATGACAAAAATATTTTTGTACTTGTATTTCTTAGTCTGAAAGTGATATGCAAGCCTGCCATTATTGATGCTATTCGTACTTACTGTTGGTACGAGTGTTTACCGTTATTGGTACTATTCGTTTCTATAAATATTTAGTGCCTCAAATGTCCAAGGTGCTTCGACAATATGTTCTAGCGAGATGCGATGTGTGACTTTTTGAGGATTTTTTTTTTCTTTAAATAAAAGTGATTCTATGATACTTCAAAGATTGTATTTCAGATAAAGATTGTGCCGTCTTGTGCCACGTAGTCTTAGTAAACTTGCTTTCAAGAAGAGGCTCAATAATCTATTGTTATATTGAGAAAGATTGTATTTCAGATAAAGATTGTGCCGTCTTGTGCCACATAGTCTTACTAAACTTGCTTTCAAGAAGAGGCTCAATCTATTGTTATATTTGGTAATTAATTTTCAATGTCGCATCTCGTCCTACGTAATAAAATTGTGATCAGATTTAGAAAAGTAAAACAATATTGTATTTCCTACAGTTACGTTTGATGTAAATAAAAGTGCCTATACCCTGAAAGGTTCTTAGTAAAGTTGAAATATAAAATATTATTTATAATAAAAAGTGTTGCGTCCATTAATTGTTTTCATAGCCTTACTGACAACAACAGTTATAAAGAAGGATATAATAATGGCAAACACATAGTAAAATTCAATGTCTTAATTCGTATTCTTTATTATCGTACATTTTCAATTCTCATCAGTTAAGTGGTGTATACAGTATTATTATTACGTTTAACTGCTAACTCGTAAAGAATGTAGAACAAAAATTAGAGATTTGGATAAATCAGTTACCCAATAAGAATTAATTCGTATATTCTACACATATGTGTGCACCATTTCGATATCGCAGAATTAATCAATCAATTACTCGGTATGCTTAATACGTTTGGGTCAAACATTCAACTTTCAATATGTTAAAAAAAAAGGTCCAAGTAAAACGTAAAAATTGTAAACACATATTGTAGTGTCGCTGTCAGAACTGTACAAATTGTGTATAAACGAGTGATAATGAAAGGTCATGGAAGAAAAAAATAGGTTAAGAATTATTTCAGCAAAATATTCCTTTGACAAGATGAAGAAATATAAATTTACATTGCAGAGACAAAACTCGTGCAAAAACAAGAAGCCTCACTGTCTTCATCTATCGTTCAACAAGCGAAAATAGAGAGTAAGCCAATAATTTGAATATAAAAAAATTATACTCTGCTTACTCAGCCCGCAACAATAGCTTGCAAGAAGAAGGGTGGACCTTCCTTTGAAGCAAATCTTCGCGAGATGAGTACACTAGTGTATCGTAATACTGACAGTAAAGAGATTACCGTAACATTTATAATTAAGCTCACCGTAGAGTCTTCTGGGAATAATAGCCCAATTACGGTTATGATTTATCATTATAGTTACAACTAGTTTAATTACGTTACAATTACACATTATAAAGATACTAAGTCTTCATTCTAGAGCGGTATAAGAATTCTCCCCGTTCTTTTTAAAATAGTGTAATGGCATGGTCTCGACGTGGGTAATATATTAATTAATTTTCAGCATTTTAATCACACGAGGATCACTCGTACGTGCCCTGTCACATTGACAGCTCGATATAACAGTATAATTATTCGTATCGACGCACTTGTCATTTTTTATTTAGAAATAATACGAAATAACGCGACACCGTCTATACTCACAGTTTCTATATTCATTAGTGATTCGGTTTTGAGAAAAATTCATTTTAGTTACGTATGTAGTTATAATTACAATATAATTACGGACACGTACTGATTACGACCAGGGTGATCTCGTTTAAATTTAATTAAATTTTGAGACAAAGGAACCGAAGAGCCCCAGTAAATTCGCTCCTATATATATATTCGCAGCTATATCGCATCATATAAAGTCGCTGGCGATTTATTATCATGAAAATAGATTAACATAGAGCGTACGCGATGGTGTGAAGCAAGACAGAGTAAAGAATTATTGAAAAGGTCGAGGAGGAGCTTAAGGCGGTCGCAATAGAAATAAAATCCATATGTATATAAAATAAGAACGAATGTGATCTAATAATTAAAACGATATGTCTCGAATCGACGATCGCGCAGCGACACCTGCGCTCTAATCCATAATTATTAACATACGCGGCACGATACCCGTAACATAAATAATATGACTAACTAAATAAATAAGTAGGAGTATAGAGAAATTTTTCCATATATACAGAAAATTGATATCAAAAAAATGTATAGAAAGTAAAGTAAATATATTCCGTTACACTCTCTCGTTATATATATATATATATTTTAAAAAAAATGCCCGACATGGCGGAAGACTACGATAATTCGCGTGTCTCAACGTAATTATAAAAGCTGCGGAATGTCTTGCACAATGACAAAATACGGTACAAGTCCTTGTCCACGTAAGGATAACGATGTCGACGTCTCAGCGTCATCGCCATTGTTCTCGTCGTCCTCATCGCCGGTAAACGGTAAGAGAAGAAGAGGCAAGGATAAAGAACGAAGGAAACGTTGCCGTAAGTTAACCGAGGTTAAAGTACGCAAAAATGCGTATTCGCATAAAAAAGGTGAAAAAACGCGAACAAAGGGCATAAAAAGTGACCCTTGGAAGACGTACAATTTTCTTGTCTCTCGTCTCTTCTCTTGCACCTTTTCCCGTAACCGTGAATCGTCACGATTCGCTGGGAAGTCAGCGAGCTGTTCTTCTCTTGTCTTAATGTTTAAAACGGCTTTGCCGCAGTCATCGTACAAGTTTGTTCTGTTTTTTTCTTTTTAGAAATTCAATTTGAAATTCATTCAAACGAGAACCTCTAAGCTTTCGCGTGAACGCGCCTTTTGCTGTCCGGATTTTCCATTAGCTTGAACAATCATGGCGACTGAGTGACATCCGGCGTCTGTGCTGATGGGTCGCACGGCGGGCATCGCTAGTCTCAATTTGTACCAGAATTGGTAATCTCCTCCGTTTGGTCCACGACCTTTCTCCCATTGTATAATCTTCAATCGATCCAGTGGAATTCCAGACTCGTGGCCACGGCGAGATGATTTTACTACTGTTGTCGTGTTCGGCAGTTTGTTCAGGGTTACCACGAGCGTTCTTATGGGTAAAGATGCTAGTAGCTGTTTCAGAGTCGTCGATACGCTCAAATCCGACCAATTGTTTCCTAGGGATGCTGCGCTTAGGACCACTATGACTCGCCGTACTTTCCCGGCGTGAGGTCCAATTTCTAGCGCCCCTGTAATATATCGAGTCAAGTTAATACCTATTTACGTATACAGGTACAATTTTTTAAATACTTCATTCTTTTTCATTCGAATTTTCTTTGCGATATACGTTAAGTTGACTGTTTCAAATAATTGATCGACGTATGTTGTTTAAGAATCCCTGATAATACATTTCTTAAATACGAATAAGTCTCGTGAATACGTCGAATGAATACTGGTATCATCATTACTAAAATACATGAAATTTATCATAGACAATAAGAAATTCAGAAAGATCGATTTCCTAGAAAATTCATATTGAAGGAAATTTTATGAGCTTCTTAAAAATGTTTTGAATAAATATTCAAATATTTAAATATTGTATGTACATTGTTGAGTATTCTGATACGATTAATATCGTTTGGTTATAGGATATTCCGGTCAGTTAAATTTCAATTAAATACTTACAGTTTTGATGTAAGGCGGATAACTCCAATTGCGTGCATTTGTATCGATATCTGGACTCGAGTGTAGGAATCATTATTCCCACGACAAGGTTGGAATCCTTTTCATGATAACATACCAACGCATCGCTTTCCTTTCCGTCTGCAATAAAAATAATCAATTTATTATAAAATGGTAACGCATTGTACATACATATAGTATATGCGTATCAAACTGTGCAAAATGATGATCAATTTTGATTTTCCTTTCGTATCCAATTCATTTACTTTTACAAAACCAGTCAGATCTTATTAACTCGTTACGTTTATTGCGTTCTTGTGCAAAAGTGACCATCAGACTCGTGAGAATAAAATAGTAACGTCAGTAAGAATAATAAAGGCAATATCCTTGTACCTGTTTTCTTTAAGAGTCAGGTAACTATATTGCTATAGATAAATTCATAAGTATTAATATCGCAATAAGACTTGACTGGCTGCCAGTTAATTTAGTTGGTAAAAAAAAAAAAAGATTTAAGGTGGTTCGATCATTAGATGTAATTCAAGATAAAGATTTAAATTTGATATGTGTATATCTTCGATGATAGCTGAATTTCGAACTACACAAAATTTTAATAAGATCTTTACTGTTTTTGAGATATAGAAAAATATACATTTTTTCTTATACAGTAGAACCTCGACTTTCTTCGTTAACCCCTCCTAAATAAAGGAGAGAATCGAAGTTTTACTGTATCTAAGTATTTGTCCTCAATAAAACTAAGGTAACACATTCATAATGATTGAAAGTACATTTGACCTTTCCTTATAACGCGACAAACTACAGAGCTAAATTTATTTTATAGCAAAAAGTCTAATTCAGATTCAGGCCCTGAAAATTGTATCCCATTTGATATTTGATATTTAAAATCAAGTTCTGAAATTACTAAAATCATCTTCTTCGCACTTTGCATTTACGAAACTGCATTATAAATGCGCTTTATTATCCCTTCCATTGGAATGCACATTTCCTGTTGCTGTCGCACGAGACATGTATTGAATTTTAATATTTTCCTCCTACCAAGAACTGTTGGAATAGGCGTTACATAGCTTCTGATTCGAAACTCAGATTACAGGTACATACGTAGTTTCTGACATATTAGGATATATGTATTATATTATTATAACATATAGAAAGCAGAAGGTATGTAGATACCAAAGTGGAAAAAGTGCCCATTCACATGAGCAGGAAAAGCCGCCATATAATCTCCAACGTTGTCCCGCGCTTTCAAATTTTCGTAATACCTTCGCATTTCCGTTCTGCTCGCATTGCTACCCATTTTATTTCCTTTCATGTGGAGCCGCTTGAGAACGCGAGAGAATTTTTTTTTTCGGCTACTTTATGCGTGACACGAATACGCTCCTCGCGCAAATCGTCTTTCAGCACGGCCTCACAAAGCAGAACCACCCTTTCCCGTCGCTTTATGTTTCTTTTTTTTATTTTCTTTCTTCCCTTTTTCTTTTTTTTTTTTAATGCTGTAGCTACTGCGATCGTCGAGAGCAATGACTTTTTAAGGTCTTTTCACACCATTCGCTAGAGTACAATTCCAGTATATGTTCTACCCGTATTCACGGCGATTCAGCACGCTATTTGCACTGCAACTACGTATTCTTACAATATGACCGCATTATTATTCTATGTAGATTTTTTGTTACATTACTCGTCCTGCCTTCAACAGAATTGGGTGTAATGTTGGATTATACAAGATTGAATATGTAACCGATCGTTGGCTGGAAAGATTCGGATGAAGTAATAAAAATTCAAAATTCAGAATTTCAAAGAGGAAATTCTACAATTCAAAGTACCTGTACACTTTAATATGAATATCTGAATATCACGAGTTCGATGTTTCTTTAAATAGAAAGATATATTGTAAATGAACAAGGCTTAGCAATGTCATTTCAAATGAATTATGTGGGATTGATTTGTATGTTAGAATCTATAATATAAATTAATTTCAGTTTGATAATTGTAAAGGTCAACGAAGTTCGACTCGGTTCAGAGATTGTTAACGCAAGAGATGTACATACATACAGTGGCAGTATGCTGGACGTTAAGAGAAACGTATCACCATGTTTTGACAGTCTCCAAATAGAATGAAAAGAAAAATTTAATTCGTCAGAGATGTTACACGCGGACATGATAAAGATCATCAAACTGTCCACAAGTAAAATACGATTGTCATATATTCTATTTATGGTATTGTTACCAATATCATAGACTTGAAATTACTATTTATTTCATAGAGAACGTACTATAACGAAATGTAAATGAAATTTATAGATAATGTGAAATTAAGTAAAAAAAAAATTAGTCCTACGTTGTCTGCCGAAGTTACGTACTGCTACTGATTTGTGTCATTAAAACAATAAAACATATCGAAAACATAAATTCACAAGGGATTAAAAATTACTACATAATTCGTCAAATACCACCATGTGCTTTATGATATTAAAATTAAGCAGCAGTAGACGAAACAATAAGAGAAAGCAGTAATTTTTGCTTATAATAATTTAATGTTTTAAATATTTAGATGATGATAATTCCAAATAGAATTATTTCAAAATTAATTTGATTTTGATTGACAATTCTAAACTAGATATGCTAAAATAGTATTGGGAACCTCTGTGTTCATTCTAGGAATATCAGAGTCAACGTTTCTATGTACATAAAGGTATTTGCCGACGTATGAAAATGCATAATGATAAAAAAAATATTTTCTAAAAAGTCGTCGATGTGCATGCAAGCATGGTAAGTTTCAATCATTGACTGACAATGGGAATGAATTGCGTTGACCTCCGGCATTTCGGAATGTAATACCATCCGTACAATGGATAGCAAGAAAAATAAAAATCACAAGAATCGAATATTGCATGGAAAATAATGATTGCGAATATGCAATGGCGAGGCACGTCTTAATGTACGCCTGGTGAAGCATTCGAACGTGTCCACATGTTTCTACTACATATATCAAACCAGGATTAGCACATGTGTGTGATCTGCATATCAATGATTCATGAGGCATTAAAGTCGCTATAAACTTTAGAATGTTTTAGGTATACATAATGTAACATAAGAAAAAATTGGGTACATTAAGTGTAATCCTAATATATATTTTTGGTGCTCAAAACTGTTTTTTGGTATTTCGTTACTTTTTTTTATATTCTGATATTGTATGATGAAAAATTGCAGAGTTTTTAGTGCTTGTACTGCTCATAAAAATTGTATGAATTTTGAGAAAGAAACATAAAACAAAATTTTCATTTAATAATTCAACCTTCTCTAGAGTCGTATACTTTTTATGGAAGATTTTATAGTTTTGTATAATACTGTAGTTAAGTCAGATTGTTAAAATTTATCATGACTTTCTTGTATTTATTGAATAAGCCTTTTTTTTTGATATTTTGAGAAATGCATTGCAAATGGAAAGTAAATTGAATTAACGTAATTCAATATGGTGGAAGAACAGATATGTATATGGCGAACGATATTATTTCAAAGATTGTTTCATTTGTAGGAATAATTTTAACAATCCCATTTAATATCCACTGTTGCATAATTATAAGACTTGGTGCAATTGTTAATTAAACGCATGACGTAAGAAGTGCTAATAATTACCGTTTTCCTCAAGAGGTGCGAATTTGTCACGGCAAAGTACCAC
>JARPRH010000363.1:816-21357 GCA_031763665.1 Calameuta haemorrhoidalis
TCACCTGTAGGAGTTGAATGGAATTGACCAATGAGGCTGCTTGACTCTGTTTAAACTCTGCACGGTGGAAACTAAGCTATAGACATAGCTTCTAAAAAACGGTCCAACTATTGTGCTAATTAATTATAAATTTGAGCATAATTGGTTTCTCCGTTTGTTTGAAATTTTGCTCACAAAATTTGACGTGCAAACGAAGCCACACATCTTCCCTCCTCTCACATGGTTTATGTGATCGAGCCTAAAAACAAAAACACCATGAATGTGGCTTATTTCGACGGTACGATCATTACAGGAATTTTAATGAATACCGCTTTACGCACTTGTGTCCATTACATAACGCAACATGAGTTGCCCAAAAACATCACGTGACAATTTTGAAAAATTATCGAGGGTGGAATATTTCTTTATGTTTCGTGTGATGCACGTATGTCTGTAGTCTATGATAGTTTAAAATATAATGGTACAGTATATTAATAGTTTCTGGTTCAGTTACGCGAAGGTTTTGAAGGGCTCTGGCGTGCTGCCACCCTCGTTTATCTCACGTCACTGACTTCGCCATCTTGAATTTCTGAAATCTGTACGTTTTTTCCGAGAGCAAACGAAAATTATCAACATTTTCTGTGGATCAGAAATGGGCTGTCGCTGAACGACGACGTGACAATGTCGGACGCAGATTTGCTCACCGCTGAACCGAAAAATAGCGGGCTCGAACTTTACTTGTCAGGTTAGACTGTCATCCAGCTTTTTTCGTTGGACGAAAGAAATTCCGTTCTATGATACTTTATATAATTTCGTCAGACATGAAATATTTGGCAGCAAGTTGCTCTACGTCGCAATAATGACAAATTCCCCAATGCAAATAGAATTTTTGTAGAATGATTAAACGATGTATCACATTATATATCTACTTACGACACGTGATGATCGACTGTCAGTATTTATTAAATATAATGATGGCTATGTTATAATTTGCAAAATATAACTTTGATATGGTTGTAGGTTCATTTGCAGTTATAATCACACTTAGCGTGCGATTGAGAATATAACAATGAATTTAGATCTGTATTGGGTATTAGATTAGTTGATTTGTGTGTTAAATGATTTTGCCACATACTCAGTGTCTGTAATTAAATTCCTTTTGTAATGTTTGGTAGTTAATTTAATGCATTTTTTTCATATAATTGTATAGGGAATGACAAATACAGTCATATTGCTTGTCCCATTCAAAGAATGGCACTTCCAACAGAATTGTGTAAAAAGTATCTTTCTTCAAATAGTGTACTGTATATATAAATATGTCAGTCGATGCGAGGTTATATTACGTTAATTAATTAAACGATATAATCAATTTTCAGCTTGTAATATTTGTGGCCAGAGTCATGATACACACGACTGTCCCTTTTTACTTGATTTGCATTATGTAAGTGGTAATAAATTTTACTTTCTACTTGACAAATTTTGCATGTTACAAAATATTATATTCCATAGGTTACTGATATGCCAGTACTGTCCCGTGCAAGGCAAACTCTTCCAAAAGATTTGGAAATTACTCGAATGGCAGATGGTTCAACCACAGTAATCACAAATGTTGATCTCCCAAGAGGCACAACCTTCGGTCCCCTGTGTGCTAAAAGAAACTGGACAATGAATCCACTAACCAATTTTCCAATCAGAGTATTTGGAAATGTAGCTGCTGAAACGTATCATTTGGATTGCTCAAATGAAAACAATTCCAATTGGATGCGTTTTATTGTTCCTGCATCTAATGCAAAGGAACAAAATCTTATTTGCTATCAGGTACACAGATAAAAATATTTTTTTAATTCATTTTCTTCGGGATTATATTAGTTTAGATACTCTGCTTTTGTATTTCAAAAGATGTACAATTGATATATAACAACAATAATAATATTTTCAGGTGAAGCAAGATATATTTTATACTGCAATGTGTATGATTCCGAATGGTGAAGAATTGCGGGTTTGGTATGCACCATATTATGCATTGAAAATGAAAATGCCGTTATATAATATGGATTTTGCAAACATCAGTGCTACTCTACCAGATTCAGATATGCAGCAAATCGTGAAAGCTAAATCTGATGGAGACCAAATAGGATTATTAAGTAAAATTTAATATTACACAATCATTATGGAAACCTGGAAGACATAATTTCTTTGTTTTTCTAGATAAAGATGTTGCGCAAGAATTAGCAGAGAAACTGCCAGCACAACATTTGGGTGCTCGAGATGATAAGGCAACATGGAACTGCAGAATATGTTCAACCGTTATTTGTTCAGTTGTTTTATATGCCAAACATTTAATGGAACATTATAAACCATTACTTGGGGTTTACTGTAATATGTGCAATAAGAAATTTAACAATATTTCAGTAAGTTAATTGAACGGTATAAGTGTTTTCAAGTTTTTCAATTCAATTATTTGATTAATTAATCTTGTTAATAACTTAAACTGATATTGCGGTCGTCAGGCTTTAGAGCGGCATAAAAACGTGAAACACCCAGAGGAAACATCAAACGAAGGAGTTATTGGTATTCCAACTTCTGAAAGTCAACAACAACAAAATGCACAGGTACATGGTTATAGTTAACATTTTTATAAACTCCGGAATTATTTGGTTATAGATATCACAATATCGTAATATATTTACAGACAATATTTCTTAATATGAATGATTCCGACGGTCAAACATCAGATGCCATGAGAGACATTTTAGAAAAATTTAAAGCTGGAAAGGCTATAACGGAAAATAGTCTGCTTTTGTCTTCATTGCCAAATGATAAAGAGCATCATGCTGATCTTCCACTTTTGGATACGAATTCTATAATTGTTAACGATTTACTGCAAAATAATGGATCTCTCATTGAAAATTCTTCTCTAAAATCAATTTTAGAAAATCAATGTCTTAATATGAATCTCGGATTAAATATTGCAGATTCAATGTTATCAGAAAATATATCTGCTGTTGATTCTGTTAAATTTAATGTTGAAGAATTAGCATCGGAGCTATTGGATATTGTTCCAGATGTTGACAATATTAATAAAAGGATAGATAATTTGGAATGTGACATTTGTGACAAAAAGTTTGAAAAAGTGGATTATCTCTATCGTCATTTAAGAAAACATACCGGAGAATTTATTTGTCCTTCCTGTTTGGCTGTAAGTATTTTTTTAAAATAAATATAAATATAGTGTTAATTATGTCCTTCGTTATAGTCATTAACAATTTTTCTCGTAGGTTTTCGCTCGAAAAGAAAATCTGCTTTCACATACATGTTTTTCAAAAAAATTAGACTATCATTATGAGTGCCCATATTGTCAAAAACCATTTATGTTAAAAAAGTATTTAAAGAGACATATGGTAAAACACACAGGTATCAAAGTTGGATTATGAAATTTTGTACACGTTTGTTTATGTAGCTCTCTAATAGTGGGGTCGTCTATTTTTTTTTTAGAATGGAATAATTGTAGATGGTGTCATCATGCATTTACTTCACAATCGGAATTACAAGAACATAAATGCTTGGCACCAAAACATGTATGTCTGCAGTGTGGAAAACGTTTCGTGCACAGAGCACATTTAAATCGCCACGTGAAGCTTCATAATGATCCAAAACCGGTTACAAAACGAATCAGAAAGAAGCAGCCAGATAAACCAGTAATTTGTGAAAAGTGCGGGGATGTTTTTAAAAACCCTTACAGCTTAAAGCAACATTTACGTTCTCATGGTAAGAATATGTAAAAAAAAAGTGTTAGAAATGAGGTATTCTTGCACGATCCATACAGTTGTGCCTAAAAATTACTTGATCATTGTATGGATAATACTTTGCATTTCAGGAGAAAGAATGTTTGAATGCGATGTATGTCACAGACGCTTTCATCGTGTAGGAGTATTAAAAGAACATAAAACTATACATCAAAGCGCGCAAATTCCATGCAATATTTGCGGGAAAAAATTGAAAAGTAAAAAAGCCTTAGATATTCACATGCTCCTTCATGGGAACAAGAAATATCAGTGTGACAAGTGTGATAAGGTAAGGATTAGAAAATAACATTGTCAAGATTTCAAACAATACACAATAATAGGAAGCAACATGCAAAAAAATGAATTGCTGGTAAGCATATTCTGGAGGTACAACTACCCCTTGAATTTTTAGTTTTTCGTTTACTATGCAAGACAATAAATTGTAAAAATTGACTTTGAGCACTGACGCCTCTGGCATTGACCATTTGAGAACTCTTAAAACTGAGAGGATTTGATAGTAGGGGTTTTGCTGTTGGTAAAATCTGGTGTCATCTGCGCATGAGCTAAACGTAATTTCATTGAAGTAGCAAAGTTATTTATTTTTCAGTGCTTTGCAATAATATGTAGTGGAAGATTATATAGAAATTTTTTATTTATTTTATATTCATAAAAAACGTGTTATTTTATACATATTTCTCTATTTTGTCATAATAAACTTAATTGTTTCAACTCAAAATTCAATGATATCAATCTACATATTATTGCAGAGCACTGAAAAATGAATAACTTTGCTATTTAAACTTTTGCCGTATCTATTTTGGTTTCAAAGATATCAGCGAAAAATGAAAAAACCATCGATTTTGAGGAATTAATTTCCCCCCTTAAATATGCAAGTGGGCAGCTCATTTTTTGTGAGGGTTTATACTTTGATGTGAACTGCAAAACGTAATTTTTTCGACCCAAGTTGTGGGGGTACAGGAAGGTGACCTTCGTCAGTTAAATTTTCGAATATTTCAATGAGATTTTTAGGGAATAACAGCTAAAAGGTGATACTATCGAATAAAAATATTTAAAAAAGATGCAATTTTTGACCTACCTACGTAGATGTAGCCCCTTAAGAAATTTTTACTTTGGAGATGAAAACTATATTTAAATACATTGGTATCATAGGCACAGCAGGGATACTGTACAGAATATGTCTAAGGATTTTTAAGGCTGCTGATCACGAATTTGAGCCCTATAAAGATAACTTTTTTCTAACCTAAGTTAAAAATGTTTTGGGCTTGGGCTTAAAATCCTTCTTGGGTTAAGTAAATATTTCACAATATTATTAGCGATCTCGAGTTTGACTCCGTTACTCTTGCAAATAGCCCATGGGTATATTGCTTGAATTTTAATGCAATGATATAACTGGTATATCTGTGCTATCACGAATGATTCATATTTGTATTTTATAGTGCAAATTCATGTAAGAGTGCACGCAAAACGTAAGTTGCCTATATCCATGTATAATGGGTAAAATTATTAATTTTTTGGTTTATTTTAACAAATTTTTTTCATTTAATAATCCTGCTTACTTATTGAAATGGTTCTCTTGTTGGAGTAATTATCTGGCGAACAATAAACTGCGACATAATTTTAAAAAATGTATACAGTAATGCGCAATTGAAGTGGAACACTTGAATTTTTGTGTATCTCTGCGAAACTATGACAGATTTCAAAAAACCAAAGACATATTTTTTAGGAAATTTCCTTCTCGTTCGAATGGTAAAGGTTTTATCCCGATCGGATACAAAATGGCTGAACGGCAGGGGTTGGAGTGAAATAGTGCATTTTGGGACTTTTTGAAAAGTGCGAGAACTAGTAGTTCCGGAAGGAAATTCATATTTCTAATTATGGCACGAGAAAGAGCATCCTTCGGCATTAAAAAAAACACTCCTATTGAACCCCTGTAGCATCAGTCTGGGGGGAGCTGCACCCCTTTGAAGTGAAAACAATTGGCCATAACTTCCGAACGCACCGGCCAATCTGGTCCAGTTTTTGCATGATATCATCTTTAACGATACTACAGATTCTTACAAAATTATTATTTTCGGAATCGATCCCGTGACGGAGATCTCGAGATATCGCAAGCGCACCCGAAGCTTCCCCGCCATTTTTCATTAGGATTGCGATGAAATAGAAGTTTTATATTTATCCCATGTTGTAGCTGAGATTTCAACGATTAAAACGCACTTTTAAACATCCAGAAATGATGTTGTTAAGAAGTTAAATTTTTCATTTGAAGAAACGCTTGAATTTTGCGATTGTCGCTCGACGTAATCGGGTGACAATCGCTTTGCGCGCGTGGTAGAGTAGTAGTACCCCGTGCGACAGTCGCAAAATTTAGGCGTTTCTTCAAATGAAAAATTTAACCTCTTAACAACATTATTTCTGGATGTTTAAAAGTGCGTTTTAATCGTTGAAATATAAAACTTCTATTTCATCGCATCGTTTCATTTAATCGTTGAAATCTCAGCTACAACATGGGATAAATATAAAACTTCTATTTCATCGCAATCCTAATGAAAAATGGCGGGGAAGCTTCGGGTGCACTTGTGATATCTCGAGATCTCCATCACGGGATCGTCTCCGAAAATACTAATTTTTTGAGAATCTGGAGTAACGTTAAAGATGATACCACGCAAAAACTGGACCAGATTGGCCGGCACGTTCGGAAGTTATGGCCAATTAAGTGTTTTCACTTCAGGGGGTGTAGCTCGCCCCAGACTGATGCTACAGGGATTCAATGGGAGTGTTTTTTTAATGCCGAAGGATGCTCTTTCTCGTGCCATAATTAGAAATATGAATTTCCTTCCGGAACTACTAGTTCTGGCACTTTTCAAAAAGTCCCAAAATGCATTATTTCACTCCCGTCTGGCTTGCGTATACATGGGTGAAGGGTGGACGGCTAAGGGGGCGTAGGTGAGATCTCGAATTCGCGATATCGGTGTCGAATTTAGAAAATAACGTCATAATATATATTAAATATTTTTTCAATCTTGCGTTGATACTTGATAATACACAGGGTGGACCAATAACTTCGTCGACTTGGAATATTTCCGTTATTTGTAATAGTTTCAAAAAATGTTTTATACAAAACTTGTATGGTTTGGAGGGGGACATAATGCGATGTTATTATTTTTTGCGAGGGTGGAGACGTAAAGAAATTTTCAAGATCATTTTCAGTTTTTTAAATGGGACGCTACATTTTTTCGTCGCTATGTGATAACCAGTGTTGAGGTGATTTCAGCAAGCTACTTTGAATATCATTTACGTTCAAATGTTCTCGTAAAATAAACTTACATTACATCGGATGTTCAAAGTGTCGACCATTTGCGTCAATGCAAAGCTGCAATCTTTGTATCGCTGCATCTCGTGCACATCTTATCGTATCGACATCTATTCTAGTACATGCTGCAGTAATTCGTTGTCTCATATTTGCTGGTGTATAGTTGGCATTTCTTGAAAGACAACATTTTTTAATGCTCCTCAGAGAAAAAAAAATCTAACAGGGTTAAATCTGGAGAATGAGCTGGCCACAAAATCGATCCTATACGACCTATCCATCGATTTAAGTAAAGATCATTAAGTGCCTGTCTTGCTCGTCGACCATAATATCCTGGGCATCCATCGTGTTGAAACTTCATTGTTTGGCGAATGTTTAGTGGTACATGTTCTAGTAAAGTACCTAATGTGTTTCTTATAAAATATTCATATTTTTCGCCAGTAAGAGTCCCGTCAATAAAATACCGTCCAATTATTTGATCATGAATAATTCCGCACCATACATTACCTGCCCATTATTCCTGATGGTTAATTTCTCGTAACCAGCGTGGATTTTCGCTAGACCAGTAGTGCATGCTATGCAAATTTAGATTTCCGTGATTAGTAAACGTAGCTTCATCGGTAAACAATATTAAAGAATAGAATGTTTCATTCATTTGCCTTTCATGTTGGGCCCATTGACAAAATACGATATGATTCATAAAATCCGTACCGTGTAATTCTTGGTGGAGATTAATATGATATGCATGAAATTTATATAGGCTTAGAAAAGGTTAGGATAGGGTGGAATTGTGAAGCCGATGAACTGTGTGGTCGGTGAATTGTGCAGTAGACGAATTGTACAGTTGATGGATCGACCAGTCGACAAATTGTGCTCAGCGAATGTGGATTCGACGAATTCGCTGTGAATCCTTAGGTTGATTAGATGTTAGTCCTTTCTTCTCTATTTTCTTTACGCTTGTCAAGCGTTTTCTTAGAAGGATTCATAGTCCTCAAAATAGCCTTTATATTGTAACGCGATTTTATGCGATCAGCCTCGCCGGGAGATGTGACACTGATCGGCGCACAACTTATGCGATTCCTTCACGTCCTAGGCAACACAGGGCTAACATATTCTAAATACTAACGATCATGTGGTTGGGCGCCAGGTTCCAAACGGGAACCACGTATCAGTCTGGTCAATTCGCTCGTTCGTGCCTCCCTTGCCTAATTCAGCTACACGGAGGCGGTGGGGATTTTTGAAACCAAGGACAGCTTTCAACAAAAAATAACACCAATGCTTTTTGGGTCAAGAATAACAAAATTAGTCCTTATTTCGTACATCAACTTTTGGCGTGACCGCACGCATACAAAACGTTCAGATTTAACAATTTCAAAAATAAATAGCAGACCCAATAAGATCGCGATATGAAACCATGAGGCGATTCACAACGTAATTGTTAAGGTAAAACGCGCTAAAAAGTGGTGACGCTTTCATTTATGAATTTTCTCATACTAACTTAATATGAACAAATTGCGCGATCTATTCTGCGGACTCACAGTCATACAATTCAATGAATACAGTCGTATGTACAATTGAATACAATTCTGATCATTTCAAAATCCAATCAATTCTTTCGAGCAATCCGATATAAAAGTTGAAATAACATACAATCTCAATACATGAGTCGATTCGAAACAATAACGCGAGCTAATCGTGACACTTCAAAACACGACCTCAAGGACCTTCAAAAATACGACTCTCCTCGTTGACAGTCCAGGCAAGAGGAGCAAAGTAGCCTTCCTTTTCAATCTTAATCGGCAACATCGGAGACGATCACCCTCTCCCTTATCCGCAACCACTTCTCATTGGTCCTTCGGCCCCAATCAGAAATCCCCAATATGGCACCACGCGTCTAAATTCAAAATGTGTCATCGTGACAATTAATACAATTCGGAAACAGCGATAACAGGCTGTCCCGCGATGGGCTCCTCCATCCCATGGGAATCGCAAAGGTTCACCGGGCGTCCCCTGATTCCCAATTCGCGAGTATTCATCCCTATTGTCGATAGCAGTGGGCCTCCTTCACAGGTTAACGTGCGTTGCAGGCGCTGCGTTGTTTGTAACTTTCTGTCACGCAGGATGAGTAATAGCTCCCTGCTAGTTACTCGGTAATCGTAGACCAATTCATGTAGCTTGGGTGATATCGTGCGTAGAGTTGGTCATTGTCGCGAGATGATTAGTGAGGTGAGCGACAGCACGCGCAGCTTGGCCCCGCTAAAAAATCAGAATCTAGTCAATTATAATGTAATCTTAAAAAATCAATATCTCGGAAACTAAAGGAGTTAGTCCTGCAAGACATAATAATTTCTTTTTCACATCGGATGTACTACCTAAAACAAGAGTCAAATTAAGGATCCGGAGAAATTGTAATCTTGCCCACCTCCGTGTGCAAAACTTCACCAAATACAGGATTGCTGTGAATTCACCTCATGAAAAAAGATACTATTTTTATCTTTCGTTATGATTCGATATACAAAAAGTTTTGAAATCATATCAGTATGCCAAGTACATACGCAATGACAGAGCTATAAATGAATAACTAACAAAATTTCTGATTTGCGACGAATAGTTTAACTCTTTGAATGTGGTTACTAGCAGTTAATATTATCCATGCATTTCTATTATGGCTTCTGTGAAATATTAAAGGATCACCTCTTAATCCGTTGGCCGAGTGGGAATCGAAAATACTTTCGTCAATAAGAAACTGTTACAATAATCTTAATACGGAAGGGATTACTGCTCTCTCGTATAGAACGAGGCAATCTTCCGCATGAGTGATAAAAAAATTATATATTAAGTGCTGTGACGACGAACGCGCACAAATAAATGGTACCCCTACAAATAATTATTAAAATATTAAATTATTGGGCACCAGGCATAATCAGAGTTACGCCGCTGTCTCTAAAGTACTTCGATAAATCCAATAAACTTGAGGCTTCGTTTAAAAGCACGAAACCCACAGACAGGCACGATTTATTAAAAACAAGAAAATTAAGAACAAATACAGTAACAGAAATGATTAAGAACAAAATAAGATAATGAACAACGGCTCCGTAAAATAAACGCGAATGAAAACAACAGTCCCTCAACAAGTTGGACCTCGGAAATAATAATGATATATAACAGAAATTTTGTAATAAATAAGAGAGATGGTCAATTTAAACAATTAATCACCTGTAGGGACCAGCGGGCCCTTAAACTTCTGACTAAGAGGAATAACGGTTCCTTACGCGACTCGAATAATAATAATTAAAAGGAATAAATGGATCGGAATACTGTATCCTAAATACACAAAAGTATTATCTGGAACTCCGGACGTTTCCGGAAACAGCACGCGTGTTACGTAATGCACGCGCCACGGAATATGTACTACCAATACTTACTAAATCAGCTGGCAAGTGGCCTAATGCCCGACTCATCAGCTTCACAATATTTACAAATTTGAACGCCGTAACAATAACGGTACTTGACCTCCTGTCAAGGCACCTAATTAACAGCCTATCCCGCCACGAATAAACACCATGCCGAAATCAGTTCCGGAGGCCTATTTATCTACAGAAAATATCAGTGAGGAAATACGCAATCCCCTAGCTGCCTTCCTAACACCTACGAATTTATCGCCGGGAGACTAGTACCACTGCGCGGCCCTTACGTTGCACGACGCACGACCGAAACGATTACGCGTAGCGTGGACTGCATAGGAATGGTTTGCATGTTTGACTAATTACAAGCACAAAAACTAGAAACAAAACTTTGATACGAGATAACGGACCCTCCAGATCGCCACCGTATTAGCAAGCATCACATCCCAACGATCGTACAAGCGGAAGGCGACGCGTGCTGTCTGGATTGAAGATCCAGCAGCTAAATCTATGATCCCGTTAATTTTGATCAATTACATAATTTGAATACTTGGTAGCATCATTCACCCCGCATCGCTCTCTCCAAATCGTCGAAGTCCTCCCGGTACACATTCCTCACTCTCCTTTGGTTTCTCTCTCACTCACTAACTTCACTCTCGCAAAAGGTGCTTTTGGTTACCGCACATACGTGTAGCTACATTGCATGTGCCAACGTGTCCTAGTGGCGCGGAGGAATATTATCCTTGGGTATTCGTAATCCATCCTTAAATCCTCTGCTGTTCCAATGAAATTCCATTGGGAGCTCCAAAAACGCGAGACACTCTAAATGTGTACGATGTGCACCAATGGCACGAAGATCCAGTAAAAAATACACTGCTTCGTATGAATTTTTCAAAAATAATTCAATATCACAATATACTATACATTGCCAAGGTATTTTTATCTTGAAATTTTAGTTTACTGAATTTGATGATAATGTACAACAACTATAGAGAGCAGCGCAGGTAGTTCAGGTATATTTAAGAAGGAACTTTGAAAATCATTGAAGAACCACGTTTCTGGCAGTGGCGTATCTGTCTGGAACAATTGAAAAATATGTTATTAGCTAAACAGTAGTAATCTACTTTAGAAAATAAATTTTGTATATATCTTTTACATGAAATTAATATATCAAAACTTTTCAAGCTGCAATTTTTTTAACAATGTTTCAGAGTTTCTTCCAAAAATGTAATTATCTCAAACATTATAATCAGATGCACGGTGAGAAAATCACGTACAAGTGTCCACATTGTCCAACGCAATTTACCAACAAATTAAGTTTCGACAAACATGTTGAAAGCCATGTTAAACCGGCACAGTATTCCTGTGCATCGTGTCATAAATCATTTCACAAGGTATAATATTAACTGGTATTGATAAATAATTCCAATTTTCATGTTTCTGTATTGAGGATATTCTAACAACAGGTGTACCAATTAAAACGTCACACGCAGACAAGCCATAGTGGAATGATATATCGCTGTCCCTTTTGTCGAATGACAGCACGACATAGACATAGCATGCGAAGACACTTTGAACGTCAGCACAATAACCTTCGAGAAGAATGGGATCAATCTGGGTTTGTAAATCAACTCATTGAAAAAGCTCCAACGTTATCGACGGAGGAAATTCATATATCAAAACAGCAAAACGATGTCACATACGAAGATATTAATTCTAAAGAATTCACAGGGAAACCTGAAAACAAAAGAGGTTTGAGTATAATTATTTGTAAAATAATACATTCACTTAGTTTAAATATAGCAGTTCGGTATTTATTACAGGTGAAGATATGTTAACATCTGTGCCAGAAGTAGAGCAGAATGAATTTACTCAACGAATGGAAAACAAAACGACACAACTAAATTCTGAACAAATCGCTTGCAGTCCGTTACATGGTGAGTTGCTCATATACATACCCCCATAAATACACTAGTGTAAAAAAGACTTTCCAAAGACAGGATTGTTACAAATTCCCCACCATCAAAAAATACTTGTATTTATATAATGCATTATTGCTTTACTAACAAAAAAAGAATATTGAAATCATATTCTAACGCCAAATATTAGGTATATGCAAAAGTTTTAGTCTTTTTTTCAGCGCCCTCATACAACTATTTGCAATTGAGCTTTTTTCGTTTTTAAAAGATTGGTATCGAAGTCTTTGAATCGCCGTATGTCATGATTTAATAATAAACGTAATCTCAGAAAGTATACTGAGAAAAAAATATGGTTGCGGCAACTATATTTTAACTAAACGATCGAATTAAATATGCCGATAATTATAGTTTTATAGAAATCTTTGAAGTTAGTGTGACGTCTACGAAAAATTATGGTAATAACAAGTATAATTGATTTTTCGATTCACGGTCACAAGGCGACTCCAGCTACCGATTTAGATAACGTCGTTCTCGCTTTCTGGTTCCCTTCGAGTCGCCACTCTGCTTAGAAGTTATGCTCTCAGGTTCATTGGTATAGTTACGCCCACGGTTTTACATACAGATTCTGACACTCAGCTGAATAGGTGTGGTGGGGGTGTCACAGATACGGAGGTTGCTTTTATGTTCTGGAGTTGCCGCTACTCGTCGCTGCGATCGTTGAATGCGTTGCCAAACGTAACCGCCATTATCAACCATAATAATGGCACTGTCAGATGACTCGCAATGGCGATCAGACGTGTTCAGTGCAGTTAATACTTTCTCAATGCCTGTTCGCTATTCCTTTCTTTACAATTTAAAAAAAAACTAATTAAAAAAGAAAACCAGTACCCATGTTAAAGCATTAATCATCGGTGATCCTTTATTTAGAGGTCATCATCCCTAAAATAATCAAGATATACAGAATATGAATTTTAATACTTACTTCAATAAAATGGAGTCATATAATTTTACTCCTCTAATTAAATGCCCGATATTTTGATATATTATGTATACGATGTAGACAAATGCATTCGTGTCTAAACTGAATTTTGTATATGATGAAGCAATTCTTCATGTTCTCCTAACTTTTAAAAAATTATAAAAGAAAAAGATTTTGAACCCAAAATTGAAGTATGTTAAGCCTGAGACTTGTACACTCGGCTAAACGCCATTTGCACTGTATTTAGATCGGAAAATATTTATATTTATCACCCATATATTTTTCGAACAGACTTATTGGTACTCTCCTGTGTAATTTTGTTGGGCGAATAACTACATGTAAGATTATTCATCGGATGGAAACTTACATCAAATTGTCTTTACAGATCATTAAAGAAGTGTCAGAACAATATTTAAATATAAGTTACATTGGAGATATATCAACAATATATATATCTCTCTCCCGCTGTCACGTGACCACGCATTCAATGATCGCAGCGCGCCACGCTGCTGCGCCACGCCAATCTGCGAATCTGTATGTACGACCATAGTTACGCCAATGCTCTCGGAGAGATTTTTTATTGTTTAGTTGACGTCGAGCTGTTCCAATCTGCTATGGAAACATAATTTCGACGTACCGAGTAGCCCAGCAGAGAGAACCCGAAGGAGACATTTTCACGGACCGGTAGACGTCCGGTGAGATACTGGCGCCCCGCTGGAGAGAGGCAAATGGCTATAGTGCGGGTGGAAATAAGGGTTTTTGATACACTTAAGGGTAGTAAAGGAACCCCCTGATTCGAGTTGTGGTTGTGGAGCCCAGCTGTCGTCCGATATCCTGGGGAAGCGGCCGTGGAGGATCTCTAGTTATGTACCGATCCGCTAAGGAACGCTCCTAATTTAGTTTAAAGTGACGATTCGAGGGACAGAAAGAGTTCTCCACTAAAAGGATATCGGCCAATCAGAATTATTAGTTTCCGAATTTAACTATTGCCAAAGCAGTCTTGTCTTGTCTTGGGACACCGATCGACATGCCTCGAGTTGGCTCCCGCTCCCGTTTTATTTGTTGATAGTTTTTCTGGCTGTAGTATTGCCTATATGGTGCAGAAAGATCTGGATATTGTAGTTCTCACGTTTGTTCTCGCCACATGAGGAAAATCCTATGAATTCTTCCGTGCGTGTTTCCGAGGTACAGTGCTGTGCCCTTGTGCAGTGCCCACCTCAGTGTTCCCTGGGTATATATTTTCCTGGATTAACTGCACCAGCTCCGGTGAGGACTCCCGATTTATTAATTGGTGAAGGGATTTCGGTTTTACAGTTCTAATTCGTTCTGCTTATTAGAGCAGATTGAGGATAAGGGTCTCCTGAGCATTGATAATGGTCAAAGGCCTCCACATACTTCGTAAACAGATCTTAAAATACTACTATGTACACTGCGGGACATTAATGCCATCCTTAGGTGGACCTGAAAGCAAGCGTGAGTGGGGCGGTCGGCAATGGTGACTGATGGCAAGCAAGCCAGGCCGACGCGTAGAGGGGGTAGCCTATTTCCCTCGCTCGGGACACCATTTCTGTCCCGAGTCTTGGCGTCCCGTATAAGAGTGTCTAGAGGAATAAGAGTAATAGTACCGAGGTGAGCGCTAGGGGGGATACCTCAGAAGGAGGGTAATTTCTGACTTCTGATATTATCTCTCTGGGTTGGTGCCAATCCAGGGTCCAACGCAAGAACATCTATCGCAAAGGGAAGGGTACGCGAGACGAAGGGAACGCGGGGTAGAATGCCAAAGAAATAATATAATTACTAGAAACTGATCGGTACAGAGAAAAAGAAAACGGAAAAGAAAATAAAGATAATAGAACCAAAAATATGATACTTAAAAAACGCAATACACAATAATATACGCAATAAGCAACGCTCGACGCGAGTTGTACCCCCGAGCCAGGAGGCAGGAAGGAGTCTGTAGTAACGTTTTTGTTACAATTTATAGAGTTATGCGCAGGGGCTTCTAATTATGCGAATTTTAGGCTGCGTTTAAAGTTAAATTCATTTTTTGCGATTGCATTATATTCAGGGGTGATATCATCAGATACTATATTACTTGAAACAAAATTTTGGTGGATAAAAGTCACATTTATTTAAACATTCAAATGATCAGATTCAAATGTCTTTTATATGAATGTGTGTTAGCAAAAGAGCGGTAGCATCTGCCAAACTGACAATAATACGTACTATACATCTGCATGTTATGTTGTAGTAATTATGTAATTATTTATTATGATGTTACTTTCACGCTGAGACAATCTACAGATAATTATGGTTTTAAAATTGCAAAAAAGCATTCTATTTAAGGTGCGATTTATGCTCAATATTTAATAGATGACTACAGAAAATAATTATACATACACTTTTTATACACGAGCTTTATTTAAAGATAAAAATATGGCATTGGATTAAGAAATGTTCAATTGATCTGAAGAAACGTTTACGGACTGCATGGAATGTTTTTTGAATCGAATAAGATTGCTTGCTTTATACGGTCTTCTTGATTTAACGGACATCAATTTAATGGCGTATAAGATATGTTTTATTGTTTGAAATACGTAGAACTCAGAACAATATGACATTTGGATCAATGCTCAAATATGGTTGTGTCAATTGATAAGCTCTTATTTCAATTAAAAGAATTAGTTCAGTCAATTGGATTTAAGTTAAACAAAGGATTTTTTTTGGTTTGGTAACTTTTTTTTCTTCAGTTTAATGATTAGGCCCAAACTGAAGGAAAAATTCGATAAAAAAGTTTAAAAGATATGTCACCTTCAAAATTTAATTGTCTGTATTTTTCTTCAGTTTAAATTGTTCACGATACATTAGAAAGATTGTTACTTTTGCAGAATGTGTAAGCCAGATCTTCTTAGACAACAAATATTCTTATTTGTTTCCAATTAGAGAAAAGATATTCTAGCTATTAAATTTACGATCGCTGCATAAGATCTCTATCATTACCATTAATCAATCGCCTGCTTATAACTCTTGAATATTGTCCAGCTCTTAATTCAAAGTATGCGTTGTTAATATTTTTCTCTGTTTCAGGGCAAGAAATATTACTACAAGTGGCAGGAATTGAACAAACTACTACGTCGGATACTGCTGATTTATCATTAACAGAAGTTCCGCAACTCAGTATAAGTGAATCGGATAACCATCTAACAGAATCTGTATTGGAAAATGCATATATTTTCGGCGAAGATGGTGGTGATATAATGTTTTACGTATTAGATAGTGGCCCAGTAACAAGTGAATATTAGTAAAAGTGCTCATTTTTCTCTATTACTGGGGTATAAAATATAGCGAAATCGTATTATTACGCTTAATATTGAAAAAACTTACTATTGAAATTGCCGTACAATGCGTGAAAATATCACAATAATCACGTATGCACTTGATTCGCGACATTAGATCCGTAGCTGACATATTTACGAGAATAATGGCTAATTATATTCAAAGAAAAATTCCTATGTCGCGTTATTCAATGATCACAAAATAAGAAATATACCACTGTACATAATCCAATAGAAAACTGTGATATCGATTACACAACCAAGACCTCGAAATAATACAATTGCCTAAAAAGCCTGATGCATTTTAGAGTAAGCGTTAATGCACTTATTAACTTCCATGTATACCATTTCAATAGAGAATGAATTTAATCAATTCAATTACAGAGGCAGAATCGTCAACATTCACAATTTTCATTGCCTTTAAATCACGTATTTATGCAAGGTTAACGTTGTGCAATTTAATTTTAGGAATCATTATTTGAAACCGATTTTTTAAGAATCTTCGATTTTCCGCACTCCACAATAATGAATGTTACCAAGCGAAATTCATAAGACTGATTCAACTGTGATATACATGTCAAACATATGCAGCAGAGAGGTGAACATCTCCCAGAGTATTTGTTATATGTAATCTCTATTCTAATGAAAATAATAGGATGCTATTAAGATCAAAAAAGTGGTTTCTCGATCTCCTATACTGAAAGATATAAATAAAATTGGTGACACTGATCGGTATTAGCAACCATTTGATTTGGATATTTATAGTGTATAATTTTTTTTTTACAGAATTATTTATAAAAGTGGCATTTGCCTATAGTGTTACTAAGTATCTAAAGCTTGGTCTCCATTGCGCTGCTTCTCCTTTTGTTTCAATTCCAGCACCGTAGGTATATATACGTACTTGTAAGTTACTTATTCGTTTATTTTGAAGTACAATATGTTATTTTTCATCAATCTAAGAAACACGTGTTTCTTTATTGCTGGAAATACAGTTTTAGGGGGGTGAAATCAACGCCCAAAGTTGGGCTTCTCGAGGGCACTTTTCAAATATTTAAATGGAACCAATTAGAGGATAATCCTTATTATGAATAATTAAAAATGCATTTTGATCAATTCTGCCTGGTCGAATGGATAAAAATTTATAAGGCTTGAAAAGTGCGAAATTTATATAACAAAAAAACTATCGATTTGATTTTGACGAAATCAATTGCATTTGAAAGTACTAAAAAAAAAGTAAGAGTTTTTCTGAAAAAACGTCATATAAGGAATGACCAATTTCTCATTAAAGCGGCACTATCTTGCTTCAATTTGCTTTTCCAATTATCAGAAAACTCTTTTTATGTGTTAATTAAAAAGCTTAATCTTTTCAATAACGTTAGGTTGTATGCTTATCAAAACCAACCCTTCGTTTTCTGGCGGCATTTCTCGTACACTCGCAAAGTCTCTAGATCTCTTGTAACCTAAGGGTTTTGGAGGTCACCGAAACCAATTGTGGACTTTATATTTTGAAATTTACAATGCCAGATACTGTCAAAATACAATTTTTCAATTTTTATGCCCTTAAACGCATTCTATTACAACTTTATGGAAGTATGTAATTTTTGCGAACGAAAGTCATTAAAAATGACTAGTCACTGACAGATACGGTATTTGGGTCTCATTACTCATTGTGACAATAGTTTCGTATCAAAGAATTCGAATGCTTTTGGTTTATTTATCAGTGTATTCACTTGTATACCAAGAGTATTTAAACATGCTTATGTATCATAGTGACGATAATTGATTATGGACCAAAGATTGCAACTTGATCATGTTATTTCTCAAATGTAGATTTATATGATAATTCATCAGAATAATAGTGTCTGAAAGACGTCGAATTTAAATTTTCCAAATTCTAAAAACATCCAGAGGTTTATTTTTTTCTGCCGTCCCTGTTGATATTATTTTCAGATTGATATTTTTATACGATGGTGTAGCTTCCGCTACAATTTATGAACAATGACGACTCGACGAATTAATTAATAAATCGCTCGTTGGTGCCACATTCGGCATATATATCTTCTCTAACCAAGTTTTGAAGTTATCTAAAAGTAGTGATTGTCAGTCAACATACAGACTCATGAATAAGAGTGTTCAATAAAAATGAGTGACTTTATATTTATACCCGATGTAAGTTTTTCCCAATTTTAATGCATCGACATAATCATTATTCGGTCTAAATAAATTGCCTTGTACTATTGGCCCGAACTGTCCACATTATTCTTTTAAAACCAAAAACAGAGGTTATAAAAGTTTTCCTTCTGCTGATATCAATGGTTGTATTGTATAACTATGGGTTGTAGATGACAATGACCGGGCGAGACATTCCATTTGTTTTTCTCCTTCGATTGCCAAAGTTCTTCCAGAATGGATTTCCACCTGAGAGCCGCTTTGGTCTGTATTATAGATTTTTTCTATTCAAATTCTTTTTAGATCTTTCTTAACATTAGCAACAAATTTATGTGCCTGTTTTTTTATCTCTTCAAGAATTTCCAACGTTTTTCTGGTGATAAATTTGTCAATCTTCCTAGATACGATTCTGCGTGAATGCTTAAATTGTGTTAACCAGTTCCTCGAAGTTCTAAATCAGAAATCTTCGTGTCCTATTTCTTTCTGAGCTTGTACGACCCATTTGCGAAAATCATTATCATGAAACAATTAAGCCAGCGTTGATTGCTAATTTAAAATGTTCCAACGTGAATTCGCAGCTCAGTTGGATAGTACATAATATCGTCACACCAGTGGCGTACGGTAGCAAGAAATAACAGTCAAAGACAGGGACTGACCTAACGCGTGGACGTACCGTTTAATACCGGCAAGTCAGACCAACGGACCATCCTAACTACCTTTCTCTAATTCAAGATTCACTAAAATCTCTATAACATTAAATCGTTCCTACCTTTTATCAGACGTAAATTATAACCACATTCCGTGTATTTTAGGGAGCGATCGTAACATAATAACATTATAAAAACCTTTGGTGGCAGCGGTGGGATGGTTCGATGAGTCCGAAGGGTTATGTCACGACCTGTTACTAGACCATTTGCAAAGTTAATAGAAGAACTTAGACTCGTCGAACAAGTAATAGACGAGTTTGGACGCCGTGAAGTAGGTAGAGAGGAAGCCGATTTAACAATGTCGCAACCTGACGAAATTTTGCAATCTAACCCGTCTGCATCTACTCTTAATTCAGTACCACCGATCAACGCACAGGGTTCTCAGTACTCTCCGGTCTATTTATCCTATACGTCGTTAAAGAAAGCACTAGAAACAGTTCCTACTTTCGATGGAACTAATATTTCGGTAGGCACTTTCATTAGATCTTGCATATATGCCAACGAACTGATCTCTCCAACAGTAATTACGCCTTTCGTAAGGTTACTACATAATAAGCTCAAAGGTGAGGCTAAATCGCTCATCATCAACGAAAGAATTAAAGATTTCGATAGATTTATCAAAGAATTGGAAAAATTCTATTCAGGTTTATCTTCAGTGGGCAAATTTCAAGGCAAAATGGGGACTATGCACCAAAAAAAGGAGGAAACTCTGGTATCGTACGTTTGCCGATTCCGCGCTTGCCTAGGAAATTTAACAGACGCACTTAGTAAGAAGGCTATGACAGAAGGAGTCATAATTGACGAGGACAAGCTTAAAAAAGATTTAGAGAACGATTGGGTATTATCTTTTGTCCGAGGGTTAAAACCAGAAATAGTTACCAGAATGGATCCTGCTAAAGCATCAAGCAACCTTTCGGACGTATTAGAAGCCGCGGT
>JARPRH010000364.1:4183-16037 GCA_031763665.1 Calameuta haemorrhoidalis
ATCATCAGCATATTTAATTATGGAGCAGTTTTGTATCCGCTGGTCAATATCTGCGATATACAGGGAGAACAGCGTTGAGAGAGAGAGAGAGAAAGAGAGAGAGAGAGAGAGAAAGAGTAAGGAAGAGCGCCAAGCGGTGCTCCTTGATAGTGAGGTTGAATTTGCTGAAGGGAGATTCTTGGTCCAGCCCTAAGGTGGACACTGGCGCTAGATGAATGCTTTAAACGAAATGCCAAGAATTGAGTTCCTTTCGCGTAGACGCCTAGTAATTGGGTGATGCACCTAAGATATTTGATCGGCACAACACTGGACACTGGACTTTAGGCACCTCGTTTTTGGGTATTCCGTTATCATTACTGTCCGTGCCGTTCCAGTTCTTTTGTTTGTCGTGATCTCTCTCTCCTTCTGCTCATCCACTTGTAATGTCTGAATGTAGATGTGATTTTTAGAAATATGAGATAGTGTAAGATGTCGTCTATGATCTAGTGATTTTCCTTAATTATTATAATCTATAACGTATATTAGGTAAGACACGTTCGTCAAGGATCAGTTACAATCGTTGTGGTTCTCGACCTTTGCTAATGTGGGTACTGAGGGGTGCTGAGGGGAAGAGGTAACAAGGGGTTGTATTGTGTCGGACATAATAACATATTTCAACGTCTTAGGGTGCAAGTAACCAGCAGATTCCGGGTAAAATCCCGAAAGGTTTCACCCTAAACAGGCTAATTCAAAATCAGTAAATTGGCGTTGATCGCTTTTTCAGTTTATACTTTATTAATAGTATGAAATTATCATTGGGACGTTACAGTATCTTGGTTATACTGTTTCTTCTGTGATGTATAAGCAGTTAAAAGAAAATTCAGCACATCTGGTTGATTTTTGCAATTATTCATAATGAATTTCTCAGGTTCGGAGTACTTTTCACGCCAAATGTCATAATATTGTTGATTAGACATTTCGAGAATTCCTGTTAGATTGAATTCTGTTTCTAACACCTTTCTCCATACCTGGAATTATAATAAAAATCACTTACTTAGAATTCATTGCATAAATTAAATAATCATAAATAATCATAAATTATAGAATTTTTAAATAGTACATGCGCAATTGTTTATCATATGCAGCTTGGAAAAATCACATAAAAGAGTACCAGTGAACCTCACTTTCCCGTAAATAGGAAAATGCGGGATTCTCAAAGAATTGAACTACAGTACGCGATACTACCATTTACTGAACGTAATGAATGATTCAAAGTTGAAAAAATACGATTCAAGACTGGGCCCTTACACATACATCTTTTTTTAGGTATTAAAAAACGTCTTTTAGTTCTTAAAAGACAACAATTAACAACGACTATACTTATACCTCTCTTAAAAGACGCTATAAAAGGCGATACCTCTTATACCTCTTTTTAAGCTTTTTTAAAGATACTTTTAACAACGGTTATAAAAAAGACGTACGAATAAGGGCCTTATTAGTGTGCATGAAGTGAACACTTCTATTTCTATGACGTGGAACACGCCTTGAGCTGTTGCTTTTTACATGCGCAAATCAGGTTCGCTGAATCTTAAGTCGATTCTTGTTATCTAAAACACCATCAGAATCACAGGATGTCACGAAACTCTGTGTGGCCCATCATGCAAGGTGGTTGGAATTTAAATAAATCATATATCTCAAAATAATGCAGCTATGAACTTTTACCACTCTTTAACTTTTGTTTATCTCAGTCCAGAGATACTAAATTCCCAGTCAAAAATTGGGGCTCTGGAAATCGTAATCTATCCTAAACTTTAGCACTAGGGAAAAGATTATGACTAATCGTTTGACCATTCTTATATTACCAGCCAAGCAGTGCGTGCAGATACCAAAACACATCTACGTCATCTTCATTTTCCATTAGAGTGGACAAATGTAATAATTTCCATAGATAAGATACATAATTACCCAATTCGAAAATAGAGTTCACGATATAAATTCATTCTAATTAATCTGTCAGGTGCACTTATATACATATATAAAACAGATGCGAAATTCATTGTACTACATACAACTTTCTTTTTTAAAAAAATGTCAGTTTTTTTTACATTACGAATTTCACAATTGACAATATTCATTTAAGTAAAAATAGCATACCTGATTATCTGGTATGCTTGTTGGAGCAGGTTCATTACCATAGAATTTGGGAGTTCTTAAGACTTTCAGTACGTACAATATATAATGCCACGTGTACATTTTATCAGACTCCCCTGCACCAAAAGTTATTGATCGTGGTGAACAACAGTCTTCTCTGAACGGATAAAGGGCATGTGTCCAATAATTGCCAGTTTTGGAGATTCCCCGTAGAACTGCTTGTATAGAATATCCATGAAAAATCCAACGATCTTGCGAATCTCGTGTATCCAACGGATAGATTCCGACAGATGCCAAGTGCTTCCCTGAAAATATTTTTTAATCAAATATTAGTTATAACAATATCGTATCTAAATATATTTAGGGAGAAGGTAGAAAATTTATTCAATAATTACAAATATTACCTTTAAATATTATTTTAATATTACAATAGTCGACAACAGTAGGATTAATTAAAAATATCAAATTAACATATTAAATTAGCCATTGTATTTTCACTTGAAGTATCTGGAATAATTTAATTATTGTCGCTTTTCCGTTTCAAATTCTTTTCGCAAATAAAATTTTAAGTAGCTGAAGTAGTGTCAAACTTAACATAGTAAAATCTGTATATTTTTAAATTCTCCTCGAGCTGAACTGTTCCATTATGCTGTGACTTCCACCAATCAGGGCCATAGTACGCAGACTTAAGCACAGTAGAGTTTATCTGTAGGGGATGTTTGTGTCTTGACGAACCGAAGCACAATAAAATACGTCACAATTGTTTATTGTATTATATACTTCACAACGGACACAGGAGAAAAACTCTCTATATCTTTTCCGCAGAAAACTGCCATATCTCTTGAATCTCATTAACCTAGCTGCTGTGTTCTACTATCCAACCGACTTTTTACGATACTTCACGTACTACTACACTTACTCTGCTGTGCTTCGCCCCTCCCCCCCCCAGAATCTGTTTTCGTTTTTTTCTCTATTGGTAATATTTTCGCTCCTACCTGCTGGCAACATCACCATACACCAAGATAAGCCAGATACGAAATGAGCGGAGCTTAGAGATAGGGAAATCGCGTATGGGGACTGAAGGGGAACTTAACATTTAACAGGTCGCGACTCTTTAAAAATGAGGTTTCACTGTAGTATTTACACACGATTTCCCATGTAAGGTGTTTTTTAACTTTACTGGATAGAACTGAAGCCGTTGTATAGGGCCTCTATCCACCCTTACTATATCCAAAAATGTAGAACTGAACCCGAATACAGGGCTTCTTTTACCTTATCCTACTAAATTATTAATATAAAATCGAAACTTCGATCAACATCTCACAGATCATCAGAACTTTAACAGACTGACCATTCATCCCAAAAGATCTAATTGAGATTAAATCATATACCAAAAGAAATTTATTAGAAACACAAGATCTGAGTAAGTACAGACTTATGCCGAAACGAAGTAATAGGAAAGCTCAATTATTCAAATTATTCAGATAATTAAATGAATCGTACATTCAAAAAAAAAACAAAACGAATGAGCCAAAAGCGTCTAGGTACTACAAAATATCAGATTGACGAACAAGACAATTCTATCCAATACTTATCATGGAAATTAATTCCCATAGAATTTCCGAAACTACCAAAAGATTTATCTATTGAGGAATCACTTAAAAATTGAATATTTCCTGATTTTCGAAGATATATTTTGAAAGATTATTACAACTTTAAACCATAAAACCCGATAGGCCTCAACGGATCATCCCTTTTATTACAAATTCCATTTACGAATTTTCCGGATCCAGCGATCGTAACAAAATATGCAAGCACTCTTAAAATACATGAAGATACACACGCGCGCACGCGCAGACACTTATAGTATACGCCCTGTTTGCAGAATATGGGAGCTTAAAAGTTTTCCTTAATCTAAAGGGCTGAAAAGCCGATATATTAGCTCGACTTATGCTGGGAATTTTGTATATAATAAATTCATGATATAATAGATAAGTTTGGGTTATTTTTAAAAGCAGTTCTAGGATCATAAGCCCCAGCCCTCTAAAGGTTAATAAATTGAATAACAGAATAAATGGGTAATATGGATTTCATTAAATAAAAGAAAACTAGGAATATATCTGCGTTTGAGTACCAGAGCTCAAAAATGAGATCTGGGGTACATAACTAACCCACGTGACTAACGCTGTTTGAAAGGAGCAACTGACTATGCATTAGGTTAAAGAATCCACAAACAGCTCTTTAGTACTGACATGCAATGATAACTGTTCACGAACCGAAATGATTGTAGAGGAGAGTAAAAAAAAGTTCTTTTTTGTCCAAACCCCTTTGAAAACGCTCTTTTTCGTCCTTGTATAACCAGCATAAAATGGCTAATTGTAGTCTAGTACCGACTGTGCATGCAAAATGTATATTTTTTTATAGGTTATGACGGAGTACCCAGCTCGCCCCCGCTATAATCAATTTATCTACAGGGCCCCCAGGGAGTGCTAGAGAGCTAGGAATTTCCGAAAAATTAGGAGTTCTGATCGGGAATCGAACCCGATACCTTTGGACTCCCAAATCGAGCACTTTACCACTCTGCCATCGAACCCACTGTCCGGTCTGCTAAGTCCTACTTATTTACATTTCGGTCATTCCTAGCTGGTATCCCCTCCAGCTCTGTGACGCCACGTTATAACTCCCCCGCCCTTAAACGCGAGATGTGGGTGCGAAGCATCCCATCGAGCGCAATCCCTGCTGCTCGGAATCTGCTTGGCTCTACCCGCCCCTACCTCGCTGGTACCCTCTTATGACGTTAGGCGACGTCAAGCCCAGACTATGCTCCAGTCGGTGCCCTCCGGCGTGGCCCTCCAAGCTTTCGGTGATTGCCACTAGGGGAACGACACAGATAGGAAGGGAATCCTCATCCTCAACACTATCTGTCCTACCCAACGGCCGTTTTCAATCTTTATCCACCCCCTCCGGAGGGTCCGTGCTAGTTAGCCCCACAGCCTCATCGCCAAGTTCGGTACCTGGGCCTGGATAGGAGGCCCCACGTTGGGCGCCATTTATTACAGGGTGCCCGACTCAACCACCCCCCCCCCCCCCCCCGCCCCATAATTAACCGACAGAGAATGCTAGAGGGCTAGGAATTTTCGAGAAATTAGTAGTTCTGATCGGGAATCGAACCCGATAACTTTGGACTCTCAAGTCGGGCACTTTACCACTGCGCCACCGAACCCACTGTCCGGCCTGCTACGTCCTATTTATTTATTTTTCGGTCATTCCTAGCTGGTATCCCCTCCAGTTCTGTAATGCCACGTTACAAGATCTATATTATTTATATATACCTATAATTATTACATACTACTAAAAAATAATATAATTTTTTTCAACAGAAAAGAGAAAATTTAAATTATTATTTTTCCGTTGGATTAGAAACAATACTTGTCTTAATTTTCATCATGATTTATACATTCTAGCATAATGTTGCAATAAAATAATATATGGTTTTTGAAAGATTATCGTGGCATAATATACTTACAAAATCTAATTTGTAAATATATTAGAAGTGTTCTTTTCTGCTGCTCTAAACGGTTGGTGGTAATCTGATTCTACATATACGCATGTATGTACATACGTGGAGGGCGAACTTAGTTATTTATTTTGAGATTCTTACCACTTTGAAGTGCTTATGCACACCCAGCTGTTTTCTGTTGCTCTTTTCGGAGGTACAGAGCGGTGATCGAGATCAAGATTTTTGTGTGTGATGAAAGGGAAGAATGTAGGTATTTTAGAAATGATACGGTTAATGCCAATGTATGTTGGTAATTTTCCCGCGGTCTTGTCACGTTATCGGTACGAACTTTGGGGTTCTGAAGTTCTCTGATTCTGGCAAAGCCAAGCTACTCTCTTTCTCACACCGACTGGTGAGTTCTAGTGGGAATATTCCATATGTGGACCATTCCCATGGACTTACAATACTATGGTTATTAATATCCTATTTCTAGCTTATACTACGGAGGAGCTAGGTATAAATGTTGCTCGCAAAAGAAATAGGATACAGGGTAGTTGGTGGAAATCCAAGGGTACTGTTGCATCGGACGTAACAATCTAACTGTTGGTGTATCGTAAAATTTACTGCGGATATGGTTTTATAATACACTCTGTATAATCACGATTTTGTGAAATGTCAGCTTGTCCCTTTATATGAATCGGGCATCACTTTTACACTTACGTGTAAAAAACTACGCCAAGTAAGTACATAAGTCACTACATGTTTTCCTATTACATGATCTACCACTGACCCATTATTTTACCTTTTTACTCAACGGAAGCAGTAGGAATGTAAAAGAGTAGCGAAAACGTTATATGAAATTTTGAAAATACAAGTAAAATTAGATCAGAATTATGTACCTGGCCTCAAAAATATGATATCAACACTTTTTATTAGAGGAATTCACAGCACTACTTACTTGGCGTAGTTTTTTATACGTGAATGTTTTTTGGGAGATATAAAGTACCATGTGCACCTCGGGGGTAGGCCTTTTAAGACCACGTGACCTTAAAAGTGCCATTTTATCCCCTTGGTACACAATGTACTATTAATAGGTTTCCCTTTCTTTGAAAATATTTTAGATGCTTATGACGCCACCATCGTAACTTTCCGAGTCCACACTACCTTTTTTAGTACGCCGGGTCCATACCGGGTGTAATTGCAGCTTATACATTTTAAAACGCGTCCCATATATATAAGTATAGGACAGTCTTCATTTCTGTTTATATTATTATTTTAATTTCATATATCTACATTCTTATCAAATTATTTGAAATAAATGTTCAAAAAGTATATACCTAGGTAATAATCTTCCTTCTTCCAATATTTTCCTCCAGAGGCGCATTTTTGCGGATTATCAAACATTTCAAGAATTTTTGTCAAAGCTCCATAACTAAGAACGTAACCAGCTTGAGCAACATTATAAGCTTGACCCCACAAACTAATTGCATGACCAAGATAATATCCTTTTTTATGATCAAGTGGCGCTACCAGAAACCTCAAATTTTCTGGGAGGACAATGGTATCATCCTTAACAAAAATTACCCATTCAATCGGTTCTGTGAAGTTTACGAAATAAATAGTCTCGCAAAAAAGTTGCCACGATGATGTTATTTTAGTTGGAAATTTAATGATAGGAATGTCGGGATCGGTCAACCGATGAGCAATGAAGTAAACCCTATTACAACGTTGGGACCATGTGGCTTTAGTAGCTAGGGCCAATTGAACTTTTTCTACAAACACTACACAGGTTATGTGAACCCTTAACCGTAACCAATCAGCTTCCGATAATTTGTTTTTGTTTACTGGCCCATAAAGAAATTTATCTAAATTTTCCGGAAACCTTTGACGATTTTTAGATTGTAGCCATATATCATAGGTAAACCTGAAAACATGTTCATTGATCAATTTTATAATTTATTCAAGGAAACTATACTTCTTTAAGTAAAGCTTATCAATTATGATTGATAATTTTATAAACATTTCTTAAAATATTGAAAAATGAATGATAAAAACTAATATGTGGGAAATATATTTCAGATAATAAACTGAACAATAATGCAGTTTATTGTAAATTCTTTCAAACAGAAATTTGTACGTGTTTATAAATATTTTAAGAAACAAAATTAAACTTTGTATATCTGTATTATGAATTTGTTCTGCATAGATTATTTTGTTACAACAAGTCTTGTAAATCAATGTTCTTCATAGAGAATTTGTAGTTTTTCCAGAAAATTCTATAAACTAGTTTTCTACTATGACACGTTATTCTTTTTAAGTGGCCTTAAAAATTTCAAAAAGAATATTTCAATTTAAAGCATCGGTCCAACTATACTTTCTAAAATCTTTGTTTACGTTCGTAGTAAATATTTTGACTAAGAAGATGGTACAGCAAATATATTTTGGGACATATTATAAGAATCAGTGAAAGAATTGGACACATATAGTTTACATTATAAAATGTTCTTGTAGAAAAGTTCAAGATTTCAATTATAATTTTTATTTCCAATAATAATATGTAAGTATACAATAATCAAAACTTGTTTCTGAAAGATGGCGTTAATCAATATTTTAAAAAACATTAATATATTTTTTCTTTAGAAATTCTTATGATCCTATACTTTATATGTATTGTGATTTGTAATTAATTATGAAAATAGAAGCAGCAATTATGTGATTATTATCAATCGAACCACCTTGGAGTATTGTTAGATTTCATTTATGCCTTGAGATTAATATAATGGTTATACAAAATAAAAACTAGATTATGTGGATAAAGCCTATATACAAATTTGAAATATGAAAGAATAAATTTAATGTTAATATTTTACTTAACCAAATTCTGTTTTACGACAATTCATTATAATAGACTTTAATTAGAAGTGAAACTACAATTGATCCAAGAAATTGAATCTACAAGTTAACAGCCTTATGACTATAATGAGCAATAAAATCTTCAGTAACATTTCTTATATTATTGTTATAACATGAAACTGATAATGATAGTAATAATCATATTTTGATTAGTTCTACACTATATTGTTTCTCTTGTAAAATGATTACTTTTGTAAAAAAATATTTAAACAATGATTGTTTTTATATATAATAAAACATAGGTGGATTTTATAATCCTACTATAATGAAATGTATTTTTCTCTAAAAGCAATATCATACTCAATAAAATAACTACGTACTTTATAAGTCTAATACACATTAAGTACTACTTTACTGCAGATAGATTATTTAATGTTATTAATACTAATTTTCTCAAAGACCATGTACACTAAAAATGCATTTAATATTTAAGGTAGTATGATAGAGTTTGGCTGAATTCAAATCGATAGTTATATATAATTTGTTAAATTCCATAAAACAAATAGAAAAATATATTAAAAATATGAATTTAATACTAGCAAATAAATTATTCTCATAAATAAATCATGATGCTTGCTCAATGCCCAAATTTGTACTCTGCCCACCTATTTCCTCTAGCGTTTATGGATGGGAAAAAGAGCATATGAAACAGAGAGACAGCTGTCACATGCCTTCTGATTAACAGTAATTTTTGAATAAGTTATGGTAAATGATATTCATTTTTTTTACAAATAACACCTTAGATATCAAGCTTTCTGAAAATATATACTAATGCATAGGTTAACTTGCTAACTTTTATAAAAATTAAAGACACTGACTAAATACAACCATTTTTCTCCTATCACTTTAAATTCCCAACTTTAATAATTAATTCCTCATTAATTAGATGGTAAACAAATTTTGTTTTGAGCCAATAAATACAGCTGATTGAGCACTTTCGATCAGGTATTAAAAAATGTAATGTCATTGTTATAGCATAATTCCACCATACTACCTTAATTTTCAATATAAATACAGTGTTTCCCACCACCTATTATTCACAAAGGTAAGTAACAGTTTGTAAAAATATATCACACCAGATATCTTGATTCCTATTATCAATGTTCAATCCATGCAAGATTTTTGGTTCTACTCCTGGTTTCTCCTTCCAAGATTGATGCACTTTATATATTATACTGATATATTTACTCTCTATAAATATTGTAAAGAGAGCAGCTAGAAAGCCAAGACTGAATCCAAGAAGGAAGACAGAATTTGCTCTCAATAGGTACACCCTCATATCATGTAATTATTACAGCAAAACTAGTTAACCTCTAGCATACTAATCAATGCAAACTATGTCATATGTGATTGAGTAAACACACTTGTTTTATACCATACCACAAACACACAGATTTTAAATCATTTTTATTTATGATTTTGCAGCTAAACTTAAGTATCATTTAATTTATTAAATTAACTAGACACGCACTTCGCGCACAACAAACTATACGTTACAGCCATTGAAATATATGTACATAATAAAAGTAGCCATGTCGATCTGAGATCGATTGATCGAAAAATCGATTCTTTGAGGAAAGAAAATCGATTTTTCAGATCGATCTGAAACACTGGATCAATTCAGTGAATCGATCCCAGAATCCTAAGAATCGGACCGATTCACGTCACAGGCAAATCACTATACATACAGTAAAAAGTTGTTTATTAAGGGCATATTCCGTAATTAAACCACGGTTGCAATTATTAAATTTCAGCCAATTGCATCGATTGATTTCGACTAGTGACAAAAATCAATCGGCGTCATTGGCTGCAATTTAATATCTGCAACCGTGGTTCAATCACGGAATATGCCTTAAGATATGTGTATGCTATTTTGAAGCGCATCTTTATGTTATTCAGATAACGTTACTAATCATTTTAACAGTAATGATAACAGAGATCGAAGATTTTGTTCTCTGTTTTACCTCATATTTTTTGTGCTTTGAAGAAAAAAAAGAAGCTGGAAATGTTTCTTATTTTTCCATTTCAATCATGCTATAATTATGTACAGTGAACAGAGTTTCAAAAAATTGACTACAGAATCGATTAATGGAAAATCGATCTTTCATTGCTCAATTTAATTGAGAATCAATTCTACTACGTTTGATTCGAATCGGTTCAGGGATCGATTTTTTTTTTTTAAGAAGAATCGACATCTCTGACTAGAAGGCGCCAGGCATGCCAGGTATGCCAGGCACAGATGAGTAGGGAATAGGGATATGCTCAACGCCATGATCAAGAGACTCGGTGATCGGCCGAGGCTAGGCAACGGATAATGGGACTCGGCGGCCCAGGCTATTATTCCTGAAATATCTCTTTGTATTTGCTCTAAAGCTAACCTTCAAAACCTCTCCGTGTAAAAAGTAACTGCCAGTACTGCTGTTATGTCGCGGCCTAGTGATAAATAATCTCACTAGAATTGAGCGACAGGTTCAAATGAGGGATCAAATGAGGGATTGATTCACGGAAAGCTTTCTGACCCCTATTAGTCCAGTCAAATTAGACTAATTTTTATCAAATAAAAACATTAACCGGTAAAAATCAGGATTTTGGTATACATGCTTATTATAGCTTCCTATTGAACATACTAAAAGTCCCCATCAATATCTGTTGCGCTCGAACCGCCATCTTGGAAAAAGAGTACACATTTTCAGTTTTTTGCCAATATCTCGATAACTATATCTGATATCGGGAAAATGGTTCATATAAAAAATATAGCTTAGTAAATTTTCTATCGAAAAGCTCTCATACGTTTTTTTGTATCTCCAATACTTTAGCTGTAATCCACAGTTGAATAGAAAAATAATTTATATTTTTACTCTCGATTAGCCTTTTAAGGTTCTTGTACGGTCCAAACATCAGTAAAATATATTCTTGGCAACTTATTTTATAGAAAAACATATAGTGAGAGGGAAGTGGCATTGTGTGGTGGGTCCCGAACAAGTCAAAATGTATTTAGGATCCGCTCGGCAGGCATGAACCTGAACAGCAGATGTTTGTTCTTAGTATTTTTACTAGGCGTTTTTAGAGATGGCTAGTGACGAAAATTGTTTTATCTGCGAGGAACGCCTTTCTACTGGAAAAATAACCTGTGTTAAGGAAGAAGGACTTATTACTTTAAAAAAAGCAAGTGACAGGAGAGGAGATGGAAAAAAGAACAATTGGAGAAGCTGTCCGTACTGACTGTACATGTTTTGTGCAGAAAAGAATATACTCGGGAACACAGTATTATTGCTGCTTTAAAAAGACAAATGGGTAATCAAGCAGTACCAA
>JARPRH010000365.1:6633-24493 GCA_031763665.1 Calameuta haemorrhoidalis
CCCCCCCCCCCCCCCCCCCCCCCCCCCCCCCCCCCCCAACTTAACCTAGATCTAAAAAAACCTAAAACACTAAGGGTACGCAATTAAAAATTTGACACGCAATATACGCAATTAGTAGTACTTAATAACAAATCGCAATACTCGCAGGTGACGGGAAGAAGTTCGCAGTAACATTTTTGTTACAGAGTTTAGTACGAAGTTCTTCAGCAGAGCACGACGTTACATTTTTTAATGCTTCGACAGTTTCAGCAACTGGTAGGTCATCGCACTGCTGACGGGAAGTTATTACCACTAAATTGTCATCAATTTGCGACACTTTATTCAACACTTGTCTAAAAATGTAGGTGTTATTAATTAATTTTATAAAATTCAATAATTCTACACCAATTTTGTTTGGACCATGCTTAATTTTTATAAGCCATTCATTTCCATCTTCGAACGAAAAAGCAGACTAGGCCCACAGTGGTGATGCTGAAAGATGCATTAATTGATGTATGTTGTAAGAGCATTTTTCTAAACCATACAAGCTCCTGACATCCAAAGCGAAATTATTGAGCATACATTCAGCTAGTAAACTTTCGTCGCTAGAAATTAAGATTTGCGGGGATTTAATCCTTTAAAAGTATCGCGGTGTAATAAAGAAGAAATGATCTTAGTTCCAATGCTTTCCAGAATGCGAGGAATTTTAATTCCCTTGGAGTGCGAGTTATGGAATCTGGCGGTCTAATTTTTAACAAAAATTCATCGATCGTGCTGTGAATTGTTTTTGGGACATGATACGGTTTATCTCTATTATTCTTCCCAAATAAGCAGTTGAGAATCATGCGTAGCACCAAGCAAAATAGAGTGTATGTAATCGGGAACAAACCCTTTGGTGATGTCAAAACGTGGTATTAAAGCTGCAATCGGGGGCCCCCTGACACCTTTTACGTCGGGAATATTAGGTTGAAATGCTTGTAAAGCTTATTCTATCATCCCGTTATGTGTTCGTGAGGGTGGATTTGTTTCCAATGTTGGATACACCCGATTGAAGCCCGCCACTATTTGGCAAGTTTCTCCATGATGTTTGCAGTAAGAACATGCGTATTTTCCGTTGAATTGTTAAACATTTTGTACAGCAGCTCTTGCAAGACAGTCCAACGTAGAGATTGGAGCAATAACACGATTGTGCATTATCGTGGAATCAACCCGATGTTGCCATGTTATGCCCTTCGAATAAATATCCCTTAGTGCCGTTACAAACGGTTTCAGAAAAGATAGCATATTGGGCTTGTCCATACTATAGTGCAATCCACAGACGAACATAATGCTTCGTCTGTCCTTCGGCGGGATATTCACGATTTTAACTTGCATAGCCCACAGTTGAGCACTCGAACTATCAACTACCGGCATACCGTCAGCATTACATAGTACGCAAATTCATATATTTCGATAATAACTTCGTTTTTCAATTTTTTGTATTCTGCGCTACAAGTTAGATCGCATATAATACTAGGACAGTACTTCGTTGACAGTAGCTCTATGCTCTTTCATAAGCATATGCAAATTTCGAACTTCGAACGCATGCGTGAGCAAGGACCGCAAACCATACTCCACGAATAAGCCTTTTGTTTTGTTACTCGTATATGAAGGACATATCACTACATCGGAATTTGACCATTCTCCTAAATAGTTTGAGCAAGCCTCACATACTCTGTGCTTCTTTCGGTTTTTCAGGAATTAGCGTGTTAAGAATTTTATAAATTTGGCGCCTTGTTCGCGGAAAATTGCTTGGCTGAGGTAGTACAAAATTCAGCAAATCAAATACGGAGTCAAAGCACCGTTTACTGACCGAATTCTTAAAATAAAAATTGAGTATTTGGTAGACGCTTTCACCAACTGTCACAGACGAATCGGTGTACTATGAATGACGAGTCCCTGTAATTTTCGTATTGTATTGACATTTTCAGCACTGTAAAAATAGTTACTAACGCTTTCGGAATAACTCAAAGGAGGGGAGGATGCTGAGGTATCATCTTTGGAATCCATTGAATTGGATTTACCATCATCACTTTCCTACAATTACGAACGACATTATATTTGACGACTACACAGTAAACTTTCTTTTTTCTCCTAATTTCACAAACCTTTTCTATCACTTTTGATTTTTTATTGAAAAATATTTTTTTTATATCTTACGGATTTTTTTTTTTAACGAGCAGCGAACCCATCATTGAGTGCATTCTTACCGCTCGGAATTCACTCAAATTTTATTGATGTTACCTCCGGTCGTTCCTTTTCTTTTGGTTACTTCTAAATTTTAGTTATCAAATTTAAAGGCCTCGCTAGCCGGTACGGCCTACGTAACAAAGAAATCATGACGATATTTCACAGAGTTTCCAATATTTGAGCATCATTTTTTGTAATTTCATAATTGTTTACTCCATAGTCTGCCGAGCCATTTTTTTTATCTTTTATTCAAAGAAATTCTTATAAACAATTGAAGAGTCAATTTTTTCGTGGTAAACACGAACCGTATTTTAAAATGCTACAAATGTTACGTATTTTTTATAATATAAAATTCAATTCGATAGACTCTAATGGTAACGTAATAATATTACAGGAATCATATTAATTTTTCGAGATCCACTCCTCCCTGATTGATTTATCATGCCGATTGTGAAGTTATTTTATTTTTCGCTGAAGTAAAATACGTCGATTGTCAAATCGCATTTAGAGGATGTATTCAGGATTTTCCGTCTACTTTTTTCAATAGGGCTTAAAAAAATCCTGAACAACACAATTTTTTGGACGCTGAAAACATGTATTTCTCGGGACCATAATATTAAAAAAACAATTTACATTACTTTTAAAGGCGATTCGTGGACTTATGAATAGAGATTCTAAATAATGAAGAATAACTTGCAGCTTAATACCCTTTTCTTTTATTTAGATTTATCCACAGACTTTGAACCGTAAATCCGCAGCCATCGTATGTAGAGGATTTGCCGGTACACACTCCTTCAACGCCATTGCAAGCGAGTTGCCACAAATTCATGCGTTATTTACTTCGTGACTGTGACGGACAATGATTCGAATTTCGTGAAGGGTTTTAGAGAATTTGGTGTCGATCAACTTTCGGCTGGTAAATTATGAAGAAACTATATGGTCAATAATATCGAAAAAATCATTGCACAAGGGACGTTGTGTATCGAAAATATTTTTGAGGGCATAATTGACTTGCACAAGTTGCTAGTTGATAAAATGAGTTAATAAAAATCCCTGATGAACCGAGGGATATGCATTCGGATAACTGGGTCGAGGACGGAATTCCAGCGGGGGATCATATCGAACAAGAAGAAAATTTCGGCAACGCGTGCGATAAAAAATTATCTCGACACCTCAGATGTGCCAGTCACACGTTAAACCTCGTCACGACGACTAACCTCTTAAGAGTTATCGATACTTCAAAACGATTGAAAAAGATCCACTCTAAAGTCTTAAATAAATGCACGTTCCAGCTATTGCCGCGATTTCCTATCCGCAATTCAAAGGTCGTTGGTTCCCGTGCTTCCCTCAAGACGAGCAAAAAATAATATACGACAACTTCATGAAAGTCGTATTGAAAGAGCAAAAAAATAATGCAAATGCTTCGGAAACTTCCCAAAGCAATTACAATGATTTTAATTTTAGAGGCGACGACGGCATTATCCCCGAGGTTCAAATTTCCACCGAAGAGGCAGAAATCGGGGTGGAGGTCTCACAATATTTGAAAACGTCAAGTACAAATCTAGAAATATTGAAAGAATATCCTCTCATTAGAAAATTATTTCTAAAATATAATACGCCTTTACCGTCGTCAGCTACGGTCGGAAGACTTTTTAATTATGCAACAATGATCAATTTGCCTAAGTACAACCGATTGTTGGATCAAAACTTTAAGCAGTGCGTTTTACAGAAGGCAAATTTTTTTTGCACGAAATTTGCACGTGTTTTTAAGTGTATTTTTATTTTTGTTCCATAAATAAAATATATTATATATTTCCATAAGTTAAATATTCCATAGTTTAACAGGGGGGGGCTGTCTTTATTTCTTTTACCGAAAATAATTAATTGAAAACTATTAATTCCAATTCAGGACCCTATTCTACCATTCCATCCATTTACTCCATCATCGCATTTCATCCACCTTATTCCCTTAATCTTTTGCGTTAACCCACATTTTCCATATCCATAAGTCATAGGAAGATTTCATTGGCATTGCCATGCATGTAAATGAATAAACTATTTTTATTCCAATAATGCATCACACGAAAGTAATGCATTACTCAAAGTAATAGTTCCATATTTTGCATTATTCATTACTATATTAATGAAATATTAACATTATTTTGCATTACTCATTACTGAAGAAATGAAAAATTAACGTTATTTTGCATTATCCATTACTGAAATAATTTGTAATGCAAAATAACATTAATATTCCATTAATATAGTGTTGGCGATATACGGCTTCATGCCACCCCCTTGTATTCAGAGAACATCTTGAATTGGAGCCACCTATTGGGCGCTCTGTAAACCTTCTTGCGGAAGAGCGCCGCGTAGCCACAGCTGTTTTTTTTGTTGTTAGGGTTCTTCAGGAGAGACTTTGTATGGAGAGGAAGGAGCGCTAGACGTCGTTGGTGTACTTGCATCGTGAATTCAAAACAAAGAGAAGGGGCAGTTTTTTTTTAATAAAGAGTTTCTTTTCATATGTAAATGGTGCTTGTGAGTTTTTGTTTGATCTTCTTGTGTCCACCTCCAGCCAAATAGGCGAATTGCGTCCAACAGGTTTCCGAGTCATTTTTTGGAGGTCAGAGAAGGTCCAGAGTAAAAGCTCAACATAAAAGGTCAGAGTTAATTCAGAGAGATGGACGGTGAAAATAACACCAACAACGTCAGCACAGAGAGAGAACGTTCGGAGACAAGAGTTTCAGAAAGTTCATCAGAGTCAACATCACCAGAGCAGAGCAATATGCAAACGCCACTCGAATGTCTCACTGGCGCTATTAAAAGATAACACCGAAGCCGTCAACAAAATGAGGGAACAACAAGAGAAAATGACAGAGCTGTTGACAATGCTGGCAAGTGATTTGCAAAAGAGAGGAGATGAACAGCTGCGTCTAACCAGGACTGGCTTGGCAGAGACGGAAACTCTTTCAGAGCAATTAGAAGAGATAAACATTCAGAGAACAGTAAACCCTTTCTCTAGCTCTACCTTTAATGAGACAAATCAGAGTAACAATTCAGAGAGTTCAAATCAAATGAATACAACAATAGGAAAACTTAATAGAGTATTAGAAACAAATAATGGTAAAATTCATATTAAAAGAAACTTTACCCTAAATAATAAAACCGATCTAGACGTATAGTTAGATCAGTTAAAATCAGAGTTGTCAGAGTATGAATTAACAGAGTACTTAGATTATCCAGAAAAATTCAAAAATGATGCATCAGAGAAAACAATCAAAATGAAAACTAAACTCAGAAGTCATAATATTGAGTCACGTCGATACATATTATTATAAAAAATTCTTAAAGGTTAAAGACCCAAATGAAATTTTAAATAAAATCAGAGAAATAAGATGTATAGAAACTAATACGACGCATATAACCGTGAGACAAAAATTGTAAAAAATTAAAAAGGGCAACAATGAAAAAGTATCAGATTTTTGTGGTCGGTTTAATGACATACTTAAAGAATATGACACCTGTAATACAAAAATAAGTTTATCAGAGGAAGAAGTCAGAGCGGCCTTTTATAACGCAGTGTGTGACACTAGTCCAGAACTACGATCTACATTTTTGGTGAAAAGCCAAACGGGTTCAGAGATGACGAAAGAGGATATGATAAAGTGTTTATTACAGGTGGAAGCACAAAAGCAATTACATTCAGAGGTCAGAGCAAATCTAACACAGAGCCGCAAGAGCAATCAGAGTTTCCAGAATGCCCAGAGCCGTCAGAGTACTCAGGGCAATCGATGCAACAAGTTCACAGGACACTGGGCTTCCGAGTGTCCTTTAGCCAAATACAATTCGTGGTTTTGCTACGTTTGTAATGAGGTGAGGGGACACAAGGGAGACCAGTGCCCTAACAAAGTTCAGAAGTATGAAAATCAGAGTAATCTCAATAATAACACAGGTAGAGGCAAAGGTAGGGGTTCATCCAGTGGCAAACAGAATCATAGGGGTTAGAATAACTGACATACCCCATATGACAAAAGCAAGAGACAGAGCAATAGTGAAAATCAAGCAGAAGCAAATTTAGCAGGTAAGAGTTCAGAGCTAAATAATACAAATAAAAATATCAGTTTTATAACTGACTCCGATGCTACAGAATATTTGACAATTGAAGGGTTTTTACTCAAGGATTTTGTTAAGAACGCGGAGCGAATGATTAGAACTTCTAATAAAAGTAAGAAAGCAAATATTAAAATTAATGGGAAAGGTAATTCATATTTGAATAATTCATTGAATAAAATTATAAAGTTATCAAATGTCATAGCAGCCCACAATATTTCAGACAATTTGCTCTCTCTTAGAAAATTTACTGATGCAGGGTATAGCATATACCTAGATGATAAAGAGTTAACAATATTCGACAGAGAAACAAATGAAAATTTGATTACTGGAGTATACCAGAAACCTAACTGGATAATTAATATGAATTTTCAGAGCAATTCAGAGTCAGATGAAATCAGTGGTCTATACACAGCCACAGCACACCTAGTTACCTTGGAAGATTTCCTGTCGCAAGTTCAAGAAAAATCAGAGAAGCTGGATAGCATATACCGAGGATTGAGCGTGGGAGGGAGATTGGGCAGGAAATCACACAAGAGAAACCAGCTATCAAGGCAGAAGATACAGAGTATGGCACAAGTGAAAACGGAGACAAGTTTTCTGAATTGGAGGAAAATGAAATGACTTTTGCGAGACTGGCCGAAATTAACCAGGATCCGTCTAACTACAGAGAAGCAGTAGAATCTCCAGAGAAAGAAAATTGGAAAAGAGCCATACAGGAAGAATTGCAGGCGATGAAAGAGAGAGAGATAGACCCAATTCAAGTCAGAGAAGTAGAAAACCAAATATAATTAATTCAAAATGGGTCTAAGAGAAAAACAGACGAAAATGGACAAGAGAAATTCAAAGCCAGATTGGTTATCAGAGGATTTAAAGATAAAAACGTCTATGAACTCAGAGAAACCTATACACCAGTATCAAGACTGATAATTATCAAAGCTTCCTTGGCCATCATAAACAAACACGATGTGGAGGCAGTACAACTGGACGTTAAAACTGCTTTCCTGAACGGAATTTTGGAGGATGACATATACATGGAGATCCCATAGGGAGTAAACACCAGAGAATCAGAGAAATCCAGAGTTTGCAAATTAAAGAAGACTTTATACGGCTTGAGAGTCAGCCCTAAAAGATGGAATCAGAGATTTACAGGGGAGGTAAACAAGCTCGGATTAGAAAGAGATATACACGATCCATACTTGTTCACTTGAAGGAAAGAAGGAGATTTGACATTCCTATTGCTGTATGTCGATGACATTGTACTTGCCAGCAATTGTATATCCAAAAGACAAGAGATCATTACACGACTGTATGAAGTGTTTAAAATGAGAAACTTAGGAGAACCAAAGATGCTCCTAGGAATGCAGATAACCAGAAACAGCGAAAATAAAATCATAAAGATTTAACAATCAGAGTATACAAAGAAGATCCTAAAGAGATTCAATATGAATGAAAGTAAATCACAGAGCACGCCTATGGTAACAAGACAGGTGAAAAATAGAGAAGGTAAAACTACAGAGGACTATCCCTGCAGAGCCCCATACAGAGAAGCGATGGGTAGTTTACTGTATTTAGCTGGTGTAACAAGACCAGACATAGCATATTCAGTTAACTTTCTTTCTAGAAACCAGAGGTCACCTACAGAGAATGACTGGAAAGACGGAAAGAGAATACTCAGGTATTTAAGAGGAATGTGTGACTTAGGCTTAATCTTCATGGCAAAGGGAGGCAAACTTGAGGCATTTACAGATGCTAGCTTCAGAGACTGTGAAGATTCAACTTCCACAGGCGGCTACATAATAAAATTATACGGAGATACAATAGCCTGGAGAAGTCACAAACAGAGTTATGTAACCCTTTCAACCTGTCAGGCGGAATACCTAGCAACGAACGAATCGTGCCAAGAGATGATCTCGCTAGATAAAGCAATCAGAAATATTACAGGAAAAACCTCGTATCCTGTGACCTTGTGGTGTGGCAAGATGTCCGCCGGAAAATGTACTCAAATGGACGGAGCACACAAGTTAAAGAGTTTTGATGGTGATGTTTCAGAGATTCTGAGAAAACTCAAAGATAGAGAACTCAGAGGTCACAAAATTTACATAGCAGACACGCATGGAGACTTTATTAAGAGATGTGTATTGAAAAACAGAGTTGAAGTAAAATGGGTAGAGTCCAAAGAGAATCGAGCTGATATAATGACCAAACCTTTGCCAATACAATCCTTCTCATATCTCAGAGATCAAATATTATAAAATATTTGAACCATTCAGAGTCGGAGAAATTTTTCTTATTTTATTTGTTTCAGACTTCCATAATGATACTGAGGAGGCAGCCTGAAGGGAGGAAGTGTTGGCGATATACGGCTTCATGCCGCCCCCCTTGTTTTCAGAGAACATCTTGAAGTGGAGTCACCTATTGGACGCTCTGTACACCTTCTTGCGGCAGAGCGCCGCGTAGTCACAGCTCACCGTTTTTTCAGGAGAGACTTTGTATGGAGAGGAGCACTAGACGTTTTTGGTGTACTTGCATCGTGAATTCAGAACAAAGAGAAGGGGCAGGTTTTTCTTAATAAAGTGTTTCTTTTTGTGTGTAAATGGTGCTTGTGAGTTTTTGTTTGATCTTGTGCCCACCTCCAGCCAAATAGGTGAATTGCGTCCAACATTTGTAATGGGTAATGTAATGCTTTTCAAATTACCCATTACTTTAGCAATGTTTAATGTAACGCTATGCCAATTAGCCATTAATAACGTAATGCAAAATGATATGTTTTTTCATTTTCTTTTCTTAATGGCCTGACATTGACATTATTAATTAGAAGATTAATCCAATGTTTTTCAAGTCTCATTACTCACTACTAAAATAATTACTAATGAAATCAATAATGCATTATAAAAATAATGCATTTTTTGTAACTCATCTATGCCCTAACCTCTCGACCGAACTCCGTCTCCGAGACGTTATCGGCACAACAAATTTGATGGCAGCAGGTGGGCCTTATCCGACGAAGAGGGTTGGGGTGGAGAAGACATCTTCTCCTTCGGTCGTTTCTTTAGGCCCAGTTCCTTAGTTGTAGACGTGAACAGCTTGTGGTACCGCTGGTAAGTGTTCGGCATCTTACATGTGCCCTTATATGGCAGTATTTTGGCATTTCTAACATTATTGTTTCTTTTGTTTCAGATTGTTATTTATAGTTATCTAGTTATAAGATAGAATAGCTTTTAGTAAGACCCTCGCGCCTCCTGGCGAGCCCGCCGGACTGCCACCATATCGGCGACCCGCGGGTAAGCAACGAGCTGAAAATCACAAATTATAAACATATTAAAATACACACTCAACATTAAAATGCGATATACTATACGACTTCACTTATCACGATCGATATCATTGAAACTCCCATTGTTTTTTCCTTTTTTTTTCTCGAAGTGAACAGTCGAACGGTCAAATTGAGAATGAACCTCCGCTGGTTCCTCGATGTAGAACTAAAGGTAGCGAGGTGGCGGATCATTGTTATTATCAGCAAAATCGCGAGCACGCGACTCTGCACCTAGCAACACTTACCTTGCATTCCACGAAACCACAAATTTAACACGCCGCCCACTCACGAACACACCATCACTCGACTTCTACGAACGCCCTGTGACACCATCGAAAACGGGCAATTGCGAGTAATCTCTCCCGAAGATGAAGAAAGCATGCCGAGTCGTCAGGATCAGATATAGAAAACTGTTACGCCCACCTCAGGCCCCTGATCCTTCCGGGTCAACCGACAACCAAAAAAGAAGCCCAACTCCAAAACCACCCAAAGGGACGAGAGGAAGCATCACCTAAAAGGGCGATATTCCATCTAAGGAGGGAGATGTTACGTCTGGCGCAACGCCACCCCCTATTGCCCTCCCCCTTCTGCACCCCCAACATCCATATTAGCATGAGGTCAAGGACCACACAGATTGTAACTAATCCCTGACGAACATGCGTTACCTATTATAAGTATATATAATAATAATTAAGAGAAGTCATTAAATCACACACATCTTACACTCTCTCATACTTCTAGACATGGCACCTACACTGAGACATTACAGGTGGACGAGCGGAAAGAGAGAGAGAGATTACGAAACCAGAGAACGGGAACGACATGGAAAAGAATGCTGAGAGGAATTCCCAGAAACGAGTGGTCTAAAGTGCATTTTAGACGGCACCGCGAAAACTGCGCGTGTCAGCGACTCATACCAGATACCTCCTCCCGTCCTCTTACCTACCTAACCACTAAGACAATCCGATTAATGCAATAACCAAAAGAGGAATCCACGATGGAAGGCTTATTGCCCGAAATCTATTGGGAAATTGGGCACAATAGCCCCGATTTCACCATAACACGGACCCAAATTCCCTAAAACTCCTGAAAACGCATCCTACCCCCTCCAAATCCAAAATTTTCCATATAAAAATCGATACCGATCACGAAAGTTACGAATCAGTCCTCTGGTAGAGTAAAATCCCTTCTGGAGTCTTGAGCCGATTGTTCGCGCCAGTTCAGTGTTGTACATACAATGCCGTCATCAAACCATGCGTTTCGGCTAAATACCTGGGTGTTACACTAGACAACAAACTAAACCTAAATACACATACTAAGAATACGAAAACAGCCAAAACTGCGCGTGCAGCACACTTCCGAAAAACATCGTACCGAAATAAAAAAATTACAATTGAACAGTCAACGAAAATATACAAATGCATATGTCGCCCGCTGCTGGAATACTGTCATCCGCTACTCCTAAACTGTAACAATCCTGCGATAAAAAGCATCCAAACTGCTAAAACAATAACTCTGCGTAAACTCACCAAAATTAGACACCCTAATAACCCTGTGTACAACCCCTCAAATACACTACTTTATGAAACCTCCGGAATAACACCGATTATCGAAAGAATCAGAAATCTGAGCGCCAAATTCACACAACAACACCTCGAAACAATTACTTCACTATGTAACACACGAACACCTAATATTAAATCAAAACACAAACTACCAATCCACACAATACTGCAAATTCTGTCAACAATAAACGACACACAATAAATCCATACGTTATAAATTGAAAAATACTAAGTAAATAATACGAGAGAGTAAGCAATAACTCCTCCGGTACATTAATACTATGTAGGTATATGGGGAAATGACGGTTTTTCGGCCATTTCTTGAAATGAAAAAGTTATGGGAACTAATTACTGAATCTGGATTTAAAAATCTTAAATTGAAGCTACAGTCAACTCTCCGTAAGATAGCGCATCTGGGGGTTTCGGGCTACTGTATTAGAGAGAGTGTTACTTTACGGAATGCACTAGAGTCGGATAGATTGCATATGCTAATACATTGCTAAGTTTTCGCCGTTGTTTTTTGTGCCAAAGTCGCAGAACGTAGGGACTGAGGTGGGCACATTGAATTACTTTGTACTTTAATTACTAATCAATTCTTAATTCCCGGTGGAATTGATCATTTATTTTGATTTAAATACTAATTCCGTGTGTAATTTGCAATTGATTTCAATTTAAATATCAATTCCTTCTGAATTTTATTATTTATTTAAATTTAAATGTGTGAACTATTATTAGGCAAGGTTTGGAATTAAATTTTGCATAAATTGATCAAGGGGATTTTGTGGCATTGATTACAAATCTGAACTCAAACTTCAAAAATGTTTAATGGCGGCTTCAATATGGCGGATTAAAATGCAAAAAGTTACGTGATTCGGATGAAACTCGATACTGGGGGGTGTGTAAAACGTAGACACCAAAAGTATTCATATGCTTCCTCGAAATTGTTTGAAATAGTATTCTTTTCTATTACTCAGTATCAAAAACTAAAAATATTGTATCAATTATGTAAGACATAAGGAAATCGTCCACGTTGACCTGGATATCAAAAGCATCAGCATAAATTCTCACAGCGATCTAAGATAATATTTATTTACCATCCGGTATCGAAGAGTAGGAGAGCTGAACCATAAGAAAGTGTCCGATGCCGTTAGAAGAAAATAGCTATAGAGACTTTCGCGTAAGGAGACTTTGGCGGAAGGAGACTTTGCCATTAGGAGAGTTTGACATACACCCAATTTTAATCTCCATAGCCTCCAATTTGCTAATTGTGTCAAAGAACTTTGCTACTTAATCGTAATACGTTCTTCATGATCATTGCTCTAACGTGGATTTTTCACGTGTCGTAATTTTCTTTCTTCAACGGTGATATCTTTATCTTTATCACGATGACTGTGAAAAGAACTTCCCCGTAAAAAAAAGGTTCTGTTTCCGACTCAATCAACTTTTACTTCGCTATTTTATATCGGCGCACTATTTTACTTTTCCGGGCTCATAATCTGTATAAATTTAGTCTCATAAAAGACAACGCAGGTTTACTTTTATTGCTTTAATAAACAGCAAGAGATACAAGCGATGCGTTAGTAAAAGATATATGTTGACAAGTGAGTTGTAGTTTGACAAAACGTGAACGAAAGAGTTGCCCTTACTTCTACTCTGAATAGAGTTGACAAATCTTCAATTGATTTTATCCGCGCGGAAAAAAACAGTCTCGGAAAGAATCTCGGAAAGAGTTTCGGAAGTTGTTGTCGCGAGTTAGAAAAAGAGTCGCGCATAGGATCCGATGCGAGACTGTCTCTCCGAGACTCTTTTCGAGATTCGTGTCGATAATTTCGAAAAATCTTTCCGAGACATCTTACCGATACTCTTTCCGATCTTCTTGGTCAAATTTTCGATGAATCTCCCCGAGACTGTCTTATGCACGTAATAAAAGCCTTAATAGATCACACAATTAACGAATACTTTAGTTCAATTTCAATTCATAATTATACTTGTTGAAACTCTTCATGAGTATGTACTAGGGCGGTTAAAAAAACGCTTTATTTTTTGGTTGAGCTGCTCATCGAGATTCTTGTTCATTATTGTCACAAAATACAGGTTTACATAGAAAGTCCAGTATATACACTATACAGTTGGGTATTGTAAGAACTAACTACTGCACTACGCATCGTTTAACCGATAAATTCATTCGAACTGCATCTGATTCACTGTTTGAATAACGTAAACCTTTGCGATATCCTCAATCTTGCAATAAAAACAGACGGATTTAAGGCACGAAATATCCACAACTTGCTCATCGTTCTCGAAATTCAAAACCATGTGTATGGTTGACAACATAGTGGCATCTATGCAAGTTACGAATGGCGTTTCTAAGACGCAGGGGCGAAGAATTGCATAATGTCGGGCTAAGCAAGGACACCAACCCGGACAGAGGCAGTTTGTCGTTCGTAGAAAGCATCTGATTTGTCCGATTGGCGATAAGCTATCTTGAGTCGAGTAAAGAGCGAACGTAGAATTCCTTTGCTTACTGCGTTGGTATGACATCGAAGAGTACAGGACTTTGTTTTTCAAAAGTCGAAGCTAGCGCAAGAATCTTGGCCCAATAATATTAGCTCGTTGACAAACTTGTATTAGGTCGGGAGGAAGCTGTCTCAGCTCGATATATTTTCCAACAACATAGACAGAATCCGCAATAAAATAGCGCTTCATTCTGCTACACTTCGAGTTTATGTTTAGGCAAAAATCGTATGCCGGTTGAGCTTCAACTAAAATCTCATGAGAGTTGCTTCCGAGAACCATTTTCTTTAATATGCCGTTTAAATCTTCGAATGGGAAACAAGACGTAGTCCATAGAGGACCGAACTATCGAACAATTTCGGCCTAGTGTAGCAGTTGATGGACGTTATTCGTCATTATTTCTTCGGTAGTACAGGGCCTCGAAGCGTGCCACTTACTCGTTTAAGGAACGAGAAGCAATTTCGAGTTCCTCCGGAGAAACAGATGACTGGCATAAAAATGATGTGGCGAGTACTAGTAATTTATGGTGTTCAAAATACTGTTCGTCCAAGATATCACTGATGCAGGGTATCGAGAAATAGAACAACCACGCGTTCAACTCGTGGACCTTCAAATAAGGTAGATGATCTTTAATAGACCGTGGTCGTCTCTGGACGAACGAAGGTGGAGTAAACGACTTGAGTCGCTTGTCGACCAAATCGACGTATTGCACAATCGATGATGGGTGATCATTTGTGGAGAACCAGAAGTTCAAAAGATTTTTTACAACACCTTCGAATACACAGTGTATAAAGTCGACCGCTATTGCTGTCATAAAATCATTCACCATAAGCGATAACATCGTAGGCCCTTTCACACCACATACCGCGAATCCTGCATCGAGTGCTTGCTGAGCGTGTTGAAGAGTTTCTTCATTCGTTCGCAAGTTTATTGGAGGCTCGTAAGGGTAAACACGAACTCGTTCATTTTGCAGACTCTCTCCTTTCTGCTTACATTTTTGGCAGCCGAACTTCCCGTTGTATTGCTTCATGTTATAAAATAGGACCTTTGCTGGAAGATCGCAGGTACAGCAAATAACAATCCCTTTCACATTGATTGGATCTTCGACATTAGAGACCCGAACCTCGATTCCTTCGCGTAACTTTGTCATTGTTTCGACTAACGGTGCCAAAAATAAATTTGGATATGGCTTCTCCTCGCCGAACCATAAAGTGACAGTTAGAACGTTTTCTTTTCGCATTCTTTCCGAAAATGGCAATTCGTTTATTACGAAATAGACTGGCCAAATACTGAATTTCGGCGACTTGAAGATTCTTATTCCATCAGTATATAACGTAAAAGATATATTTGAAGGGTTATCCAAAAAGCTGCCATTTCGAGTCAGCTCTTTGTACACTGAACCATCATATATATGAGTCGTTCAGTGCACACATCGATTAACTCCACTTTTTGCAAAATCTTAAATTTACGTGTCAAAGCACTTGGTATAGTCATAACTTTTTTATTTATAATAACTTTCCTGAATAATAAAGATTAGCACCATTAAATGGCAACATTTTTTTGGCCATTGAATAATAAGTAATTTATTTCAAAAGCCATTTTGATTAACTCCATACTCTAATGTAAATCGTTTCAGTAACGCTGTATCTGTTCTGGCCGTGCATCAACGCTTTTTTGTTTTTAAACAGCCGAAGATGCTTTCTCCCTCTCAATAATATTGGTAATAAAATCGCATCAGCAAACAGATAAAAAGAAGCGCAATGCAAACGGTAATTAGTATAACAGTGATCTCGCACGCTGAATGTTACTGTATACTTCACCAATATTACACGGACTACATATTTTCTTGGTCTTTTCAACATTACTCCCAGATTGTTTTTAAAGAAATAAATATTATACCGTTATAATCAAGATGAGTGAGACTAATAACAATGTGGGTGAGGAAAACAGTGATGATTCTTCAATACGATTTATCAACAGAAAGTCTGGTCCAAGAAGACGTTTATCGTTTTCCTCGGATTCATCTGATTGCAACAGTACAAACCCAACAAACACATTGATTGGGAGGAAGAGAAGTCGTAATCCTGATAAATGGACACGAAATTTACAAAAGCATAACAGAACAAAAGGTTTGGCATACAGGAATAGCGGAGGAAATTTAATACCTGCAAAAACATTTGTCGATATACAATGCAGATGCCGTCTAAAGTGCAACCAAAAAATTATTTCGGATGAGAGAGAGGCTGCCATGACGGCGTTTTATAGTTTACATAGTCAACTTGACCAAAATATTTTTTTAAGAGGTTGTATCAAAGTTAACGAAATAAAAAGAAGGCGCCCCACGAATGAAACTAAAGAACAAAGATCACATTCTTTTACATATTAGTTTCGAAAAGAGAGACTTGATATTCCCGTTTGCAAAAAATATTTTAGAGATACTTATCAGGTGAGTGACGGGCGGATATACGATTGTTGTTCTAAAGAACAAGTTACATCTTTGGTTGATCAGCGCAAAGGCCGTGTTGCAAGCAATAAAATAGATGATACAAATGTTATAAAACATATAAAGTCATTTCCAGCCTACAGTAGTCACTACAGCAGAGCTCATAATCCAAGACGACAATATTTACATCCTGACTTAAATATTAAGAAGATGTATGAACTATACGTCACAGAATGTGAAAAGGAAAAATATGTAGTACCAGTGAAAAAAAATATTACTATAATGTGTTCTCTACAAAATTTAATTTACATTTTAAACAACCATCAAAGGATACGTGTCAAACTTGTGATGCTTTTCAAATAAAAATTCAATCTTTAGATGGTGAGGGAATTAAGACGGCAGAAATTGAAAAGAAAACTCACTTAGAAGAGGCTGAACGGGCTCGCAGTCAAATGGCTGCCGATCGAAAGGCAACATCAGAAAAAATTTTCGTATTTTCTTTTGACTTGGAAAAAGCTTTAGCCTTTCCCAAGCTGACCACATCCGTAGCTTATTATAAGCGAAATTTATATGTTTATAATTTTGGATGTCATGAATTCAGTAAAAGTATAAGCCACATGTTTGTTTGGCCAGAAACTGAAGGATCTCGTGAGTCTCAAGAAATTTCATCTTGTCTAATAAAGTACATAAAGACTTACGCTACAAACTTCGAAAAAATAATAACATATTCGGATTCGTGTACCGGGCAAAACAGAAATATTAAAACTGTCTTAAGTTTATTGAAACTTGTCCAAAGTACGGAAATCAGAGCTAAGTCAATTGAAATGAAATTTTTGGTAAGTGGACACAGCTATTTGCCCAATGACTCAGATTTTGCCATTATTGAGTTACGTGCGAAAAAAAATCAAAACATTTTTTCACCAGATGATTGGTACAATATAATCAAAACATGTAAAAAGAAAGCGCTATTTCATCTAATCCAAATGACCCACCAAGATTTTTTGTCAACAAAACCTTTAGAACAATCAATCATTAAGAGAAAAGTAACCGTCACAGGGCTTCCAGTAAATTGGTTTAAAATACGCTGGATAAAGTTAGAAAGGTCGAAACCCCATCTCATACAATTCAAATGTGACTATAATGAAGATACAGAATTTAAAGCCATTAATATAAGAAAATCTGTATTAGGTAGACCGCAAAGTTTGAAAAATATAGATCAGCCTTTATTATATCCTAAAGGTAGAACTGTGACAAGGGAAAAATGGAGAGACATGATGGACCTGCTAAAATTCATTCCTCCTGTTAAACATGATTACTATAAAAACTTAACAACAAATCGAAATGACGAATCCTCACATACAGCTGATGAAGAAGACATTATTTATAATATTGCTTAATTATCCCAAAGAATAATGCTGCTAAAATAAAGCTGCTATGAATTAATCACAATAAATATATTATAACTGTCACATAAAAACTGTAACATCATTGACGATTATTGTTTTGGCTATTCTTTCCTATTAATTTTATATACCGTTAGATGAAAGCTATATCTGTATTTATGCATTCTACATTATACAGTAATGCGCAATTGAAGTGGAACACTTGAATTTTTGTGTATCTCTGAGAAACTATGACCGATTTCAAAAAACCAAAGACATATTTTTTAGGAAATTTCCTTCTCGTTCGAATGGTAAAGGTTTT
>JARPRH010000365.1:41914-53176 GCA_031763665.1 Calameuta haemorrhoidalis
AAAAATAAAAATAAACTCCCACGCTTAGCGCGGGAGATTAGCTTGCTAGACGTGTAACTAACGCCCTGCACGTCACACAGCTACTTTTGAACGTTTTTGTACCCTATGAATGGGTACAAGATAAAAATGGGTGCGATAAAAATAATTTCAGGGAGAGACACTATTGTTTTCAAAAGACAATGCTTTGAAAAACTTTTAAAGCTCGAATCGTGTATATGTTCTGCTTTAACGCTCGCGGACGATCATTATGTTACCGCAATCCGAACTCGTAATAACTTTCTCAATGCGATTAAAACGGCCTTTGAAACCGGATAAATTTCGAATATCACGCCTAGTGCAGTAGCTGATCTTCTTGATTTACATTGTATATTCAATGACCTCTGCACAGAGTTGGTAACACTAGTAATACACGAGTTAGTAAATATTGCATTCGAGCGTTTAAATTGCAGTTTTATCTGATCCGACTGCGGACTTTAAATTACTGATTTTATTCCATTATCCTTATTCTTTAAAGTTTTTGTGAAAGTGTTAAGTTTTTTTCAACGATTCGCATAACAGTTGAGTCGATAAGTCAAATTCGTAATATCTTAAAATAAAAAAACACTGAAATATTTATTGTTCATATGTTTTTATTTATATAGATATTAGATTTACCAAGTCTCGGCCTCCAGCTTAGACATCATACCCTATAAATGTATTAAAATCGCATTTTGTTATTAAACCGCATTTTAAGAATTGACAAGACCTTTAAAATTTTACCATAAGCATTTCGTCTAATCCCAAACCTCCTATTCCCTCTCTCTATCCTCCAAAATTATGACGGAATTTGTAAATAAATAACAAGATATGATAATATCATAATATTTTATTTAAATAAAAAGATATAATATTATAGTGTTTTATTTAAATAACAAATATCATAATATTATAGTATTTTATTCAAAAAATCGTAATTGGTAGGAACCTCTTCGTTTTCCGGTTCCCTGAAAAAGCGAAAATACTAAGTTAGGAATCTGACATTTACCAATCTCCACATTTATTTCTCTTGAAGAAGTAAATCGAGATTGTAAAATGAATTTCTTCTCTACGAGGTTTCATTTTAAAGAAATCTATTTCAAAAAAATAATCAGCAGCTCATGCACTTGATCAATAATCGACTTATGGAGCTCGTTACAGATCACTATTTCCTTCTATATCTTTATACAATATCATACCATCAGATGATTTCAAATAATTTAACCGATATTCCAGCCTTGAAAACAATATATTTGGATCATTCTATACTATGTATTTCGCTTCATCCTATATACATGAATTTTGCTGAAACTTACCACCACCAACGGCCGTCTTCTTCCTAATAAGGAGGAAGACCGAGGAGGGCCCGTATTGAAAAAATATCTTCCCCTCCCTAATCTTCCTCCTTAAAAAGGCTCCAGCCTGTTAGCGCGCGACGTTCTCGTCGGGCCTTACGCAAGGCCACCATGCTCTCAATATTGATATATCCTTCAAGCTAAAATAAATAGAGAAAAACTAATTAAGACCTTCAGATCACCATTGCCTTAACTAGTACGCATTGAAAACTATACTTAAAATTACAACAATTTTTGATTTGATCAGTTTTGAAGACACTCGTTCACGAATATTTTAAAAATATATCTGTTATTTCTTTAATTGCTTTTCAACTGAGTCGTAGCATTTGCAAGCGTCATTTTAAAGCGTTCTCCCTACCTCTAAACTTTCTACGTGACAAAAAGTGTGCGAGACTTCTTAGAATTATTTATTAAGATAACGAACGAAAGGAACAATCGGGATGGTTAGGGGCTGGCGTTGCATTGAAGGATCAAGTGAGATTTTAACCCAGATACATAGTAGTATTAGGGACAGGTTTACAAACATTGAAATTCAATCTGATTGTATGTACTGTCCACCGAGGTAGCGCATGAGGAGTCGATTCTCGTCGACAGCACACACGTTTTGAAATAGTTCGTTGTCATCCTTTACGGCTTTTGACATCCTTGCCGGTAGAAATTTCGAGATACTATTCTCGATGTCCACCAATCTTGCTCCGTATTTTGTTTGAATCTTTCGTAGACTGCTTATCTTGTATTCCCTTTCAACTTCTAACTCCGATAGCTTCTTAGTTGGAAGAAATTCCTCCAAACGACCCACTTCGTTAATTTTTGAGAAATCCATTGCGTTCAATTAATATGGAGTTTCTTCAAATTTCTTATGAGATTTCTACGATCTCTTTTAGCTTCGATCAAATGTTTCACTTCCGCGATATTCATTAATAGTAGTAACTGTACTCGAATTCTAAGCTCGCGTTGTTTCCTCTTAATCAGCATCAGTTGAAGACACGTTCTGCTCCTCCTTTGTTCTAAGGGGTTAAAATGGGGATGGAAGGTTTCGCAAATTTCTAGGAATCGAACCTTTGACAGAAATTTCTGGAATCAATGTCAGTGCATCTTCCAGACGGAGCGTTCTGAATTTGCGCTGCGCGCAAAAGGGGGATGCCGCTCGTCGCCGTCGTCTCCCCCCCCCCCCCCCTCCTCGACCGAGTTTCTTGATTCTGTTACATCTCCCATGTGTCCGCTTTCTTTTCGAGACTCCTCGAGTATTTGCGTAAATTAAGTACATCTTATTTAAATATAAAATTAGATTATGTTATTCCGATTGCTTGTCAGATACTTTAGTAATAGCCACGAATGAAGCTGATCAAGTTTATATAAAATGTTTTTTTCAAATTGATATTGTAACACGACGTTACAAGAAGCTGGAGGGGGACATCTGAGGAATGACCGAAAAATGTAAATAAATAGGACTTAACAGGCCGGACAGTGGGTTCGATGGCACAATGGTAAAGTGCCCGACTTGGCAGTCCGAAGGTATCGGGTTCGATTCCCGATCAGAATTCCTAATTTTTCGGAAAGTCCGTAACCCCCAGCTCCCCCTTGGCGGCTCTCTGGGACACTAGGATGGCGGGAACGGCCGGGTCCCGTCATAATATCTATTATATAATAGGCCTAATATAGATATATCAAGGAATAACACTTCTTAATTTCACGGGCTAATCAAAAGTTGAATAATATGTTTCCCATTGGCATTTATGTTACTGATCAACAGGCAAATGATTTTATTCAAAAATGGATTTGAAAATCAGCTATACGGATTTTATGGCGTAATTTCCCTTGACACATACACAGAGGATTGTCTATGAGAAAATGAGAAAAACCAAACCTTTAATATTTGTTTTCATTTGATTTGTGAAAATGACAAAACAATTGAGTCAACTAGATTATATTTTTTTTCATAATTTTTTTTAACATGATGTGCCAAAATAAAATTTACTTTTGGCCTATTAAATTGTCTTAGGACTCGTCATTTTGTCTATTTCATTTAATTCTGTTGCTTTGCTTTGTATCACGATATATTCAAAATTGTTGAAAATTTATTCAAAGCACAGAATAATAATAGCCATAAAGTTTTTTCCACGCCTAACATTATCACGTCATGTATGTAATTACTAATTATCACTGTAGAACTTTATGTACAATAAAAAAAATATATGAAACCTTACGTCGTTGGTGTTATACTCACTTTCATCAAGGCACGTCATGGTTCACGGCTGCGATACTTGGAAAAGATTTTGATCCACACGAGCGTGTTTCTACGCGATCTCCATGAATCTCTTATACACCTGATAAGAATATAGAGGTAAAGTTACATTAGACAAATATGTCAGAATACATACAATAATATAACCTCCGTGTTCAAAGATATATTTTTGAAATAGAAAAATCAATATTTCCTTACGATTGTACATTCCGAATAATGGTTTTAAATGAAAAGTACATGCTACTTTTGTAACGCGAAAGGCGAAAATGTATTTTCTTCAAATCACCGAGACGGGACAAGTACTTATTATTTATATTCAGCTACTTATACGAAGGCAAACTATAACCTTCCAGCTTTTCAAATACAGTGCAGTCTCCTTAGTTCTCCTGATGCAGGGATGCGTGTTCTCGGAAATCCAAAACGATCATACACCTCCCGCAATTCGGTTCCAAATAGACGAGGCTCTGGGATAAGAGAGTTTATAGCATAGCGTGATCGCGCGTTTGACAGTTTCCGTGCCGCAGAGCGGCAAAGAACTAGAAAGTCTCCAAATCACGGAGACTGCACTGTACTACGAAATGCAAATATTCTCGTTAAACACAAAGCAATAAATTTTTATTTTGTATGTCTACGATGTGTTACCTTTAGTCGAATGTTGTCATCAATTATATTTACAAAATCGATTATTTTAATCGATTTATTCGTCTAGTTGCATTTTTGTAAAAGAAAAGGGTATTTGGTATTATCGCTTTATTTTTATTTCTCTTTAGGACCATTACATTGCGCAGAATATGCTCGACTGTTTAATGTTATTTGAATTTAATGGTTACTAAATGATATTTCATAAAACGTTTATATATCTATAACTTGTAATTATAATAATTGTAGTTTGTTACAAGTGCAACTATTATCTCTTGATAGTTATCCACACAGAACAATTTAAGGTTATTTAACGCATCTACATCTATAATATGGACATTAACATTGCTCACTTTCCCAGTGACTTAATTGCCGACGATGATTGTTCGGTTATTATTACCCTCACTGCTTATGAATGTTAAACAAAGTTTTATAAGGATTTGGATAATTGCATATAGAGATTTTTTGTCCTTTATTTATGGTTTTCATCTTGCGATGTATATTTTGTTTTTAATGGATACACAAATTGCATCCGTTTAATTAATGAAATTAATTTGAACTAATTGGGTTTTATTAAATATTATCGTATAGATTCATTATTACGTCGGATACGAAGTCTGCACTGTGTATTTATAGTATGGCCATGCTTAACTTTCAAGTTAAATCGAAAAATGAGTCAGAAAGAAAAAAAAAAGAAGAAAATAAAATGATCGGGTAGGAGATTCTAGTTTGAACGATTTGTATGCCACAGTGATGTAAGTTGATTCTAAGAGAGATTTTAAGAAGTATAGGAAAAACGATATGATAATTACAAATATAAATAAAGCTAATTGATCGAGCAATATGAACATACATACACAGCGCGAACTCTCGCTTACCGCCTTATCCTTAATGTTTTAATAAACAAATCATTTGAAACGCTTATCATATTTAAACGCTTATAAAGATTTACTTATTTTATCCCACTGATCCTCTTGATCCTTTACTCTTCGTTATTAGTTAGCTCCATAGCGTCTCATTGTCTCATCTTGAGGAGAGGGATCAGGATAGGATTTTATTTTTAGAAGACTTAAAAATATGCGCTTTTGGTTTTGCATTTGTAGACAAAAGAACTTGTGAATATTTCTGAAAATTTTTATCCTTTGCTTTCCTATTTTTTCTCCATTTCATTATTTTGATTTAATTTACATATACACTGAGAGTTTGGTTTAAAAAGAGGAGGCGGAAATTCAATAGTTAGGGTTCACTTATTTAATCTCATCATTTTATTGCGGTTTCATACTCTTTTATGTAAAGTTCAGATTTCGTATATTTTTTATATAATAAAAGTTTTAATATTAATTCATTTTCTTTTCCTCTGACCGAAATGACTGTGATATTTTTGCTCAAATTCACGTTGTCACATAGTTATGACTCATTCATATTTGGACTTGCGCTGTTCATTCCTTTAAAGATATTCAGCGTGGCTTACGGAATGCTGTATTGTTAAAGGGTATTATTATGAAGAAAATTAAGTGTTCAATGATTTAAATTTTGGAAAGAATAAAGACGTCAAAGGAAAGTGCATACTCGTTAATGGAAGAGATGATGTTTCGCTGAGGAGAGGATGGATAACAATTTTATAGGTTATGTTGGAAATTGTTTCTTTATCAATATTTTAGCGATTTAACATCCCAGCTTTTTTCAGTACATACCACACACAGATGTGGACACGTTGAAGAGGAAACGGAAGGTTTTACTTGGAAGGTCGGGAATACGGAGCGTTGCGATAGCGCGAGCTCGAGCCTGAAGTAGTTGTTGTCTTGTACGACTTCCATGCGCGGCTCGATGATTCCTCTGCGAATTTCATTGATTGATGCATTTTCATTATTATAAGTTTCACACAACACCGAAGATAGAAACATTAATATTCTACATGCTAGGATATACCAGGCTCGAGGCTTTATGATTTACTATAGAAAAACGTGGGTGTTGCTTTAAAACAGAAATTTCAATCATTCAAGAAACATTTTAAATATTAACAATCAATTACCTCGCTTAAAAGAGTCATTTAAATAGTTTAAACTCATTACACGTAGCAGTGACTGATTTATGCCATTTTTGCTGCCCGAAGCTTTCTTATTTTTGTTTTTATTTTAGCAATATCATGATGTTCTCTATTCAGAGAAATATCTCGCGACTGCATCTAATGTGCTCGATTCGTGTCGACTTATGTTAAACAAACGAAAACACGTTGATTCAATTTGAACTCGGATTAATTTGCACACTTGTGCATCTAATGTCAGACTTATTTTCGTCGTTATGGTCATAATTTAGGAAACACTCGTTGACCGTTTTCCTTATATTAATAATATTCATATTTTGCAGTATTAACAATGTTAGTGCAATTTAACCCCGGACAGTATGATAGTCAATGTTTTCTCTACGCATGTGCATAACACATACTTTTAATTTAATTTTAGAGTTTCATCATTTAAATGAATTTGTGATGTATCTTTGACAAGATGCGTGAAGATTTCGAAATTTATAACTGATATGCGTACATATAGGTGGGGCTGAGAGTCAAAACGATGCAAGTTTTTTTATTTGACATAGCGTTTTTAGTGTGTTCTAAATGTGACTTACATAATATTCGCGCTTATTCGACTTCTGTAGACTTTTGTTGCTATATTTGATGCACAAGTGACAAAATCTGGGCTTGTGTCACTTTGCGAATTTTATTCTATAAGTTAGATTTTTCGACGTCCCATTTCCAGAAAAGAAGAAATCTGCCTCTGAGACGTCAAATATGACATCAACTTAAATAATGAAAGAACAATGAAACTTGTGTCGTTTTGCTTCGCGGCTAAAGATATACATAAAAAATTGGATAGGTATGTGCTAATTATACCAAGGTGCGCAATTTAAAATCCATGGTTCCTGGAATTCTCATTGTCTCAATTGTTCAAGTTTAGACAGATCATGTGAGCATGTTCAGTTACTCAAAACTAACTGATGTAATAATTAGGTAACAGAAGGTTTAGGTTTAGGTTTAACTTCTTTAACAAAACTCTGTCAGGGAAAAAAACGATGGCACGGCTACAGTAGATAAATAATACCATTCAACTGTTAATGAAATTATACACGTTGCTAAAATCAAAACTTTTGTACATTAAGAATACCAAAAAAGACAATTTAATGCTTTTAATTTGTGTAATGCAGACTTTTTGTGTGCTGTAAAAAGTGCAGTTATACAATAGTTACAGTTATAAAAACTATTTACTCTGCTTCTTCAAAGGAAATTTACTGTCAAAATTAAACCTTTTCATTAGTGAATATTATGATACGCTTCTCGAGAATTTTTCCTTTTTAAAATTGAACGTTATGGATTTCGTTTTCAATCATCCTTTGGACTTAAGTAAAGAAAAATAAAAGAAAAAAAGAAAAAAGAAGATTATTGCTACAATAAATGTAAAGCTAAATAAAGGTCAAAGAGGTAAAGACGAAGTAACATCATGTTATTAAGAGTTGCAAAAAATTATTAGAGATCTATTATATTTTTGTAAGTATTCAGATTACAAACAATGAAATACTTTCGATTGTCATAGTTCATTCTGAAAAATGATTTTTCGTAGTTAATCTATGAACAAACTGTGTATTTTTGTGAATTTAAAATAATAAAATTCCTATCAATCCATGCATGGGTTTGCATAAAATTTAGTTTGTAAAGTATACAAGTATACATATGATTTTCCACTAAAATATATTATATTTCTTGCTAAGGATTTAATTATTTATGATCTGTTCAGCCAAAAAAGACATTTTACTTCTACCACTTCTATAAAACGACTCCTCCTGCGAGGCCCCACTGTCTGATTAAATTTCGAAAAATGTGTTATTTATAACATCATTACGCACTGTGTGTTTCAGATCATTTTTGTATTTATATCACGAATAATTGAAACTAAATCCAATGCGTTACTAAAACAATTGAATATAACATTATAAGAACGTCGTAACTTAAATTCGTTGAATTTTTTAAATCTGATTGTGAAATGATCGACACATGGAAAACACCTACAATTATATGAATCCAGCCGGAAATTCTATAATAATAATTATAAGAAATTGCAAAATAATTGACGATTGACGTGAAGAGTATATTTTTTAGCCTAAATTCAAACAAGTCCCAAAGGAAGATGTTTTCTAAAAGTATCTCAAAGTGATTTTCGGTGCTAATAGTCTAATTAAAAATTTTCCAATTGTATTCTTTGACTTCAGCAGTATTTCCTAACCTTAAGAGCATTTTTTAATAATGTAAAAATTATGACAATTATTTTATCTGACTGACGTGGAATACGCATACAAAATTCGGATCTTAAAGAGTTAACTTGCCGTAAAAAATATTTTATTACATGAAACTATCGCCACAATCTCGACCGTGATAATAGAATATTTGTATAATGTAGCCTCGAAAAAATGCATTTTCCTTGTTTCACCGTGACATTGAAATTTAATTCTTTAAGAACCATGGGCAATAATGTGCACCTCGGTGTTTGTCTATGCACAAAAACCTGCATGCAAATCCTGTTAATTTTTATGAAAACACGAACAAAGAAAATTGTGCTCCTGAAACACTATGTGTAAAGTATAAATAGATAGAAACATTAAAGTACCCGGATAATCCGATGACTCGTAGTATTCGTGTGATGAATGTGGAACGGCATCATCATCATACTCATAGGTAGTATATCTCGAGGAAGGGTAGAGTTCATCCCTAAATAAATGATCATCATTTACAATTTATAGAAGTGTAGACACTAAACAGAGACTAACCATGTGTATGTTTAACTGGAAGCGGATTTTTCACTTTTGGTAAGATGAAGAAAACTTACGCAGAAGATGAGGTATAGTGACGATCAGCATAACGGCTACTACTACTTGATGAGGCGTGATAATCATAATCATGGTGCGAGGCTACGCGACTGCTTGGCGGCGGAGTTGGTGCATCATACCTGCGGGATGAGGATCTTTTTTACGTTTTAAGCAACATGTTATTACTTTGGAAGGTGTTTCTAATCCTTAGATAATTAGTACATGAAGATATTACCCATAGCTTTGGTCCATGGCAACTCTCGCACGATCTAATATGGAAAACACTTTTGTTTTGGCTGGCACCGGACGTGTTATTGGGCCTCGACTTGACGGAGGTGGAAGAATAGCTGCAGAAAGAAATTTTAGGACTTACAATTATTAGGTCCGACTGTATGTGACATGAAAAAGCGGCTTATAGATTTGTCTCCCGTGCGCGTAAGTGTGCATGGACATGAATGTTCGATCGAAAATGGCTGTGTCAAAAAATTTACAAGATAACCAAAAAATATACAAAATATTATAAAATTATTGTAAAAAATATATAATTGATTCAGTTTTGCATAACAGCATTGAAAACCCAATAAATGAAAGTATTAAAAATGAATATTCTCGACAAGTTCACCTTAAGTTTCGTTCAGATAATTCAGACCAACAATTCTTCTACCGAATTAAATAATACATAAGTTTTTTGAAGAACACAACAACGGTTTCCAATGTCTTCTTTGTAATACTGCTTATCTCATTTCCTATAATTTATTACATATACTATATCTTTCTACTGCCCATATCAGTGGAATACCACACTCGTTGTTCATCCCCCCATTGACCTAAAATTCAAAAATTGCAAATTCAAATGCTCAAGTGTCAAAGTTCTCATAACAAGTAGCTTGTGAGAACTTACAAGAAGCCGTGAGGGGGAGACGAACTAATAATAAAAACTAGCAGGTCTGTGAAGGAATGAGCTTGGAACTTGAACTGTGAAAGCATTGCTAATTGCGCAGTCTGTCTGAAGTAGCTAACTTCTGCCTCACACGAGTACCTATACCTGCCACCACGCAGCCATAACCAGTGAAAATCCTTGCTTCTGAGTCGTGCATCTTAAGTGCTTCCAATTTAAAAACTATTTCGAATTTCGACAAACGCTTTGCGGGAGAGTGCTCTTGGGACCTTCAGCTATTGCCCACTTTTCAGTGTAAGAGTAGTTCTGGAACATCCTATATAAACAGGCACACTTTTTTCTTGTGACGATGGTATATCACAATTGCCTGCCTAACAAAGATATAGTTTGTGACGTGATTTTTCGACTCACGGTCACAAGGCGACTCCGGCTACCGATATAAATAACGTTTTCGCTTTCCAGATCCCTTCGGGTTGCCATCCTGTTCAGAAGCTATGCTCTCAGGTTGGTTAGTGCAGATATGCTCTCGGAGGGTTTCGTTATGGTTTAGTTGAGGTCGAAGTGATCGAATCTGCTGCGGGGAGATAGTCTTGACGTACCGAGTTGCTGGGCAGAGTACCCGACGGAGATATCTCCATGGACCGGCAGAAGCCCGGTTGAAACATCAGCGGGACATAGGCAAAGGGCTGTAGAGTGGGCGGAGTTAAAGTTTAGGTAAGGTTAAGCGCAAGAGAGGAACCCCCTGCCGGAGTTAAGGATGTGGTGCCCAACTGTCGCCCGATGCTCTGGGGAAGCGGCCGTGAAGGATCTGCAGTATTACGTACCGATTCGCTAATTATTAATTCTGATAGGTTCCGTCAGAGCTCTCATTTTTGAGGAGTTGGACCTATTCCACCCCAACTCCCAGGTTCATATCGGCTCGTCAATTCCCGGTGAAATAAGAATTGGCTGGCGCCCGCCTGGTTTGCGGATCTACGAGCGAAGAGTGAACGGCCGAAGGTAACGTAGGTTAATTCTCGAAGATAGTTCGTTCTCGGATTTTAGAATATCGGTGTCGAGTTAAGAAGAGAATCACGTTACACATTTTAATATTAATTTCTTTAACTGACATTGTAAATATTAACGAATTAACTCTTGTACATCCAACTTAACATTTTTCCAAAAATATATTTGTCAAATTTTGTAACGTATTTTTTCTTAGCTCGACACCGATAGCGAAAATCCGAGAACGTACGATCTGCGAGAACCAACCTACG
>JARPRH010000365.1:92702-104679 GCA_031763665.1 Calameuta haemorrhoidalis
GACCAGATTGGCCGGCGCGTTCGGAAGTTATGGCCAATTAAGTGTTTTCACTTCAAGGGGGTGTAGCTCCCCCTAAAATGATGCTACAGGGGTTCAATGGGGGTGTTTTTTTAATGCCGAAGGATGCTCTCTCTCATGCTATAATTAGAAATATGAATTTCCTTCGAGAACTACTAGTTCTCGCACTTTTCAAAAAGTCTCAAAATGCACTATTTCACTCCAACTTCTGCCGTTCAGCCATTTTGTATCTGATCGGGATAAAACCTTTGCCATTCGAACAGGAAGGAAATTTCCTAAAAAATATGTCTTTGGCTTTTTGAAATCGATCATAGTTTCGCAGAGATACACAAAAATTCAAGTGTTCCACTTCAATTGCGCATTACTGTATATCTTTCACGAAGAGCGTCAAAGATACGATAGTAGAGTATCGATTTATTGGTTCATTTAGATTTATGCTGAGTAGCATTGAAAAATTATAAACTATTTGAAAGATGATGAAAAACCAATCACGCGTAAACATCGTAATAATGTAGAGGAATTCAATTTATTGCCCAAAAAGGTGTTTTTCCCTACGAATATATTGATAATTGGGAAAAACTTAAATTACCCATAAAAGAAGAATTTTATTCAAAATTAAAGGAACTTCAAAAGTAGATTATATTCTGTTTTGTATCTAACAACCGATGTTCTTCAATTTTAGTTGATATTTTTTCCTGCACATTTATATCGATGGATGGTAGAAAACCTTCGTTCTTAGTATTGAAGAACTTTAGTTCTTCGACAACCTCACGCCCTTTCATAATCCCGAATTTACAAGACAAGACGACGTTCACTTTCAAATTTCCGTTCTTTCAGAGCGCGTTTTTTACTCTAGTAGTGAATAATTTTCTAAAATCTTCCAGGAAACGCCTCAAGTCCTTGTGTCGCAAGTTTGCAATCACTTCAATCCTTATTCTTCCTTTAAAGGCAGATTTCAAGTCATCCTAACGCACTCTGTCACTTCTTCTCTCTCTCTCGCTGTTCCTTCCCCTCTTTTTGGAAGTTGGTCAAATTTTTCGTTTAGAAATTTGAAAATTCCAATCGCTGTTAAAGTTTTGGTTTTCTCTCCGATCGTAAGAGTAAGGTTTCTCCAAATTTTATTCAAAAGTCATATTTTGAATTCCAAATTTAATCAATTTTTCAATTTCTACAATCAATGATCCCTTCTTCAGAAGATTTATATGCTCCTTCCATAATCTCGATCAACCTTTTACACTTTGTAGAATCCATTTTACTGAAACTAATAATGTACTTGAACATTTGAATAATAATGATCACTGCGCATTATCGAAGAGCCTTCTATACGAAGGTTTCAAGGTTTTCTTGAAATTGTTTTGCATCGGTTGGGGCGATAAGACACCTACCCGAATTGCGCATTTTGAGCTTGAACTCTAAATCAAAAAGTTTTCGATGCGCATTTGGAAATGCACAAAGGGTCGCATATCTTCGGCGAGTAAATTGATACCCTTAATAACATGTTCAAAACAGTGTCCAGCTGCCGTCTGAAGCCTGCATGGGAGTCGGGTAGCCATCGAAAGCTTCAGGACGAGGGCTGACGTACGAAACCTTCACGAACCTGCATGGAGGCTTCCTGGAATCGAATAGCTGACGAGAGCCGACAAATTTCCTGAAATCGGTGCTACATTCCGAAGGGCTGCATCCTCGACGTGCAATTCTGCGAGATAATATTCAAAATCAAATTGGCTGCACGAGTCAGGAGGGAGGGAGGGGGTTCATCGAAGTTTCTAGAAGCTTCTCCGGGGTGAGGGGTAAGGGGTTGCACCAAAACGTCGTACGAAAGGGCTGCCGGTTCTGGGAACGATTCTTCGCGATTTAGCACGGACACGAACCGTCGAAGGTTCTAGAAAGTTCTCGATCGTGTTCGATTCCTAAAATCGAGCGCAAAGTTCCCGGAATCGAGCGAAAATTCTTGAAATCGAGGGTCTTGATGACGTCATCTCGAGAAATTGTGGGCGCACACGTTGCCAACTTAGCACGGACATCCATCTTCGAAGGCTCTCGAATGTCGGTAAATTTCGATTTCAGGAATTATAGTCCAGAACCGGCGCAGCTATACTAGTACATTCATGAAATACTAGGCGAAGTACATTTGCATTCCAAACTTTATGAGTATTATTAATCCTAGACGAGGCATGTTAATAAATTTTCTGTCTAGGAGTAATCCCTAGTAGAAATCACGACCGGGCGGAAGCAAGGCGCTAGCCAGAACACAATGCTGCCTAGCCAGACTTTGCTGGGGTAGCCCGGATTGGGCCTAACAGGTAATGTAATGCTTGTACTGAGTTGTGCACAATTTAGGACATAGGACAATTTAGTCAGGGACAGATTTGCATTCCCTTACAATATTATGAAGTATATAAAATCTACTATATTATTAATATTTAAAAAAATATACCAAACCTATAATTGGCATAGCAGAGTAATTAAAATAAATATGGAAAAATCATTACGTGTATTTTACGTGAGGCTGTTAGATACATATCTATTCGTAGCGCTATGAACGGGACTCGAACCTGTGATTTTTCGGGGAGTTTGAAGTGACAGAGTGTGACACTTCTACTCATTGAGCCACCGGTTCAATTCGTGAATGTTACTTGGATTAAGAATTGTAATCGTAAATATTTATATAATGAAAACGTTCTAAAATAAATAAATAAACATAGCCTCCACATTCTCTGTCTAGTGTTAATATTAAAAATTTATTTACTGTATAGATTTATAAGCGCGATGAAACTGTGATTTTCATGTTAACTTATATAGAGAATAAATGAAGATATAAGATACGTACTTTCTGCCTATCTTTCATCGATCCTCGTCCTAACACGGCCATCTTGCACATAGTTTCTTCCTGCAGCCGTTTCATGGAGTTACCCTTAGGACCCAACAATTTTCCGACAAAGTTGAACTGCGAACATTAAAAACAGACATGAAGACCATTATAAGATAAATTTTTAAAGGTATGATATAAGAGTTAATATCATTAGTTAAAAATGTTGGTTAAGAATAACAGTAATAATTGATTAAGGTTTGTTCGACTATCAATAATCATTATCGATTACAGGAATTTTATTTTGATTACGAATAATCATTATCGCTGATTCGAATTTTATTTTGGTTACCAATAAGTAGTATCGACGGCGAAACATTTTTTTGGTTACCGCCAACCAATATAGACAGAAAAAACTATGTTCTGGCATTCGATTATTGTCAGTAGTCAAATTTTATATATTCTGTGAAGTAAACAAACAGTATGAAAATGTATGTATGAAACAAAGAATGGAATAAAAGATATTGTAGTATAATACTTTTATTAACACGCGCGCGCGCGCGTATATTATAACAAAAATGTCATTGCAGATTCTTCCCCGCCACCTGGCACGGGGGCACTACTCGCCTGAAGCGTCATTTATTGCGTATATTGCTATCTATTGTATCTTTTAGTGTTATAGGACCATTGAAATAAGAATAAGGCCCTTTCCCTCCATCTTTCTCTACCCTCTAGGGCACTATCTCGTAGCCATCGAGGATCATCTACGAGGACCAACAATAAGGTGCAAGGATCGAGAGAGAGAGAGAGAGAGAGTGGCTAAGTTGCATAAGCAGTAGAATGCGGAAAAGACATGGGCACGAAGAACAGTTGACCTAGACCATGAGGTGGAGACTGTGACCCACCAACCAGCCCGACCACGTGTGGATGCAGCCCTCGATTAAGTTCCGTCATGCGAGTAGTTATGAGGTCCGTGTGACACCGCTGGAGCTCCCTCCCTCCAACTTCACGGATGCGCCCGGGAGGATTTTGAAACCATGGAGGCCGCCATATTGCCCGGCTGTAGACCATACACCAGCCCGCCGACCATTGTCCAGCGCGTTACCCCCCCCCCCCCCCCCCCAAAGCAATGAAGCCCTGAGAGACCCGTCAGGACCGTGCCAAGGGAAGACACCAGAGTCTTGCCATGCCCGAACTGCGGACCAATGCCGAAGCACGTAGCCTTCTCAATCCAGCGGTCCAGCCAATCCTCGAGGCCCATTAAGGGAAACAACGAGGGCCGGAAAGCATGAACACGCCACTTCGATCCAGGTTACCGCGCGAGAAAGTGTTGCTGTGTGAGTGATTTTTGAGTGCAATTTGAAATTTAGATATTGTTTTGCGAATCATCTGAGTGAATACTTAACACGTTTGATTAAGTTCTTTTTGCCCTTTTTCCCATACCCTTTTCTTTTGCGCCCTTTAGTAGTTTTGTATCACGTAGTAGTCATGAACACCCCCATTTCCGGTAGAGTGTTTTTTGAATTTTGGACCGATCTTCTGCCAATAACGCGAAGCCGAATAGTGTGTTGCACGTGTGTTAGTGTTAGTATTTTGTGCCCTTTCTCAACCGACTCCCCTGTAACCTTTTTATCCCGTCCGTTCGCTTTTGATAATATTGCAGAACCTAGATAATTATTAAGAAGCCGTTACGTTCGGGAACCCTCTTCCTGAGATACCCCCCTCCTGCCCTAGCTAGCCGTGATATCGAGTTAAGTAAAGTAAAAATTTGAGGATTTCCTGAGGCCACTCAACGGTGTTAGAAGAACATTGTTTTGTAAATAGCACCGATCCTCCAGAGCGATTCGCGGATACAGTAATGATCACGAATGCGTGAAGTACGACACTTTGACATGGTCTATCTCTCATTAACGTAAATATGGCCAACTCTCAAAAGCTTCACTCATCGTCTTCCTAGTCCCTCCAAGTATCCTCAAGACAAAATCTCTTTGATACTGGATCCCTCAAGCGGTCGCGAAACGACACGGTAGACTATACAAAACTATACAAATTAGACAAAACTAGAACAAAACAATAAGATAGTATAAAAAATTTACCAGACGAATACACGTCTGTTCCTATGTTCGGCCACACCGTGAGTGACACTAAGAATTTGGAAAATCGGGAACCTTTCCAAGCGGCGCGCTGTAATATATCCCTTAGACCAATCAGATTAGCGGACAAATCGACTTCTCCAGAGCGCTGGCGATCTTCAATTGTTTTGTTCGATCCGGATAAAGTAGATCATAGCATCTTCCGTGTTTGAGATGGTTGCAGTGATATTTTCGGGAAGCGGGAATCACATCCACCTCTATTGCATCGATGAATGGCTCCAGGCCGTTACTACAACTTCCTTATGCCCTCTGGATCGGTAAGACGCTCGTTGAATGTCCCGCGTAACTGACCTCTTAGAGTGTATGCTCCGGTTTGGCTGTCGCATAGCCTCGTTTAGTTGGTACTCTTGGGGCCCGTAGTATTCAAATTTTAACAGAATCCTTTCGGATCCGCTTGAAAAATATGTAACACAAAAAAACGTTCCTAAGAGGGAAAGAAGTATAAATTTAACAAATATTACACAGTCTAACGCCATGAAATCCCTTCCCCACTATCCACCACCATCCACCACCCATCGTAGAATGTCCCTTTTTGTGACGTGCATCTCGAAATGCCACGTCACAATATACATCTTATGTTCTAATTAATTTTACTATACGCCTTATTAACTTGTCAGCATGAAAGATCTGAGCTTGCACGCCGCTAATACATAGTGAGCTACATAGTGAGAGAATTGGCTCATAGCTTGAACACTCCATCATCATATGTTAGAGTGTGTCAGATTTTTGGTTGTTCCAGGCTAGACAAATTTGCACGTTTTCTAGCTTATAACTGTATTGCTTATATCGAATAATTGTTTTATTTGGTCCAGCGAGCCGACATTAGGCAATTATCCTGGTAAGCGGTAGTGGAATATTTGACCTGAGATAGTCTTCTATTTTGAGTTCGTTAAGTTGTTTGATCTCTTTATATAGGGGAGAGTATGTCGAACGTAAAGCTCTTACCGCATCCGAATGAAATTGCTTTAGTGCGATACTTTTCAAAAGCAGGTTTACTTGGTCGACGGGCGTAACTGGAGTTACATTGTCTAATATACATTGTAACGTATTTTTTTTTTCTCAACTCGACACCGATAGCAAAATCCGAGAACGAACGATCTGCGAGAACCAACCTACGTTACCTTCGTCCGTCCACCCTTCGTTCATGCATTCGCATGCCAGGCGGGCGCCAGACAATTCTTGTTTCACCGAACCGGTATAAAATGGGAGTTGGAGTGGAACAGGCCCAACTCCACCAAAGACGAGAGCTCTGACGGAACCTATCAGAAAGACGATAGCTTAGCGGATCCTTTCGATTTTTGGGGACGCGTGAAATCGAGAAACGTACCCGTAGGTGCTGATTTTTGGGGTCGCGTAAACTGGGGGGACCGCCAGATACGTATATTTATGTACCACTTCTAGTACCTTACCCTTATACTTAAATGGCCATATTTTTTTGATGCGGCCGACATTCTGGAAAACTATGACCTTAGTTTTTTTCTCATTCACTTCCAGATGGTTTTCATCGCAATATTTGGCTACCGTATCTAATTTCCTTTGTAGTTCAAGCACATCATTTGCAAGCAGAATAAGATCACCGGCAAAAAGTAATAGTTCAATTTTTTCGTTTATTTCGTCGTGACCGTGAGCTATGAAATATTTATCAATATCCGATGTCAGTAATAAAAATAGGGTTGGACTTGCTGGATCGCCTTTTAGCACTCCTTGTGTTGCTTCTATACCGCTCGTTTTCTTTCTATGACTAATTCGCACATTGAAAGACGCTGCCCTATAATAATTTTGGAGAGCATCATAATTAATTTTCGTGCTAATTCCCACTGCGTATAGTTTGTCCCACAATATCCCGTGTACCACTGAATCCAAAGCTCATTGGAAATCTACGAAGACGGCGTATAGTTTTGCTCGTCGCCAAGATAATGTCAGCCCGATCTTTGCATTCAGCGTGAATATATTATCGTCGCATACTCGTTTGCTCCGGCAGCCTGCCTGAGCTTCTGTCAGAATTTCATATTTCTCACACCATATATTCAACTTCTTTGCAATGAATGTTGTGAATAATTTAGTTATTGAGTTCGGCAGAGTAATATCCCTGTAATTAAGAGGGTCGTTGATACCCCCTTTTTTATAGAACAGAACTGCTTCAGATTTTCCCCAACTGAATCTGAGCAGAGGAAAGAACTTTATCAAAGAAGTTAGTAAGTTAGAAGAAGTAAGTTGCTCTACCCAAACCCTGGGAAGGTCTTTGTAAAATTTGGTTGCAATTTTATCTGGCCCCGGTGATTTCTTGTTCTTAGCCTTACGTAGTATATTAATAACATCGTCCACTGTCACTACGTCATCTAGAGTGGGTATATTCCGCTCCACGTATATTCTCGACACTAGATCTATGGAATACAGCGATTCTTCGTAGAAATTCTGCCAGTCTTCTACAGCAATAGGATAGGCACAAAAGTTTTTCGTTTTAAGTTGTTTAAATGTCGCTCAGAAAGAATTTGCATTTTTTGTGGTAGATAACGAATTTTTCTCTCCAAGTTCGCTAAACTATCAAAAAACGTTTGAATACCGTGCACATTCAAAAATAGTATTCCCTGGTACACTACTCGGGACGAATCCTCGTCGAAAGTTGCGTTGTTTTCCTCGGATGTATCTCGCGCTCCAATACTTTAAGATACGTTGGTATTCGCGCGCCACGGTGTGTGTGGTGAGAGGAGCGATGAAGGGGCTTGGCTACCCGGAGTTGGTGCTTCGTTGGCGCTACTGGTGGTGCTGCAGTCGAGACCTTTGTTGGTGGCAGCTGGAGACGTTTCTCTTTCCTCAGTAACGCGGCTTAGATTGGTAGTCTGATTCCTCGTGACGAAATAACTCCTGTAGTCCACGGCCGTTCTTCCAAAATAATTCGCGATCGTTTACCCGTAGCTTTCTGCATCCAATCTTCACGTTGTCGCCACACTGTTCCCTCTCCTTCGCAATTCGTACGATGCTTCTTTGGATTTCATGTTCTGCGAACGTCGTATTGTGGTTGACTGAGATTGGCATGCCTACCAGGTTTCTTTTATTCAACATGAGCCCATTTTTGGTCGCTGCGTCAGTTATCTTGACGATTTTCTCGATTTCCGTTTTGGAATGATGTCTGCTATCCCGTTCGAAATGTTGAGCTTCCCGACGAAGAGTTCACGTACCTTGCCTTCTATATTTCTTTCGTCCACTTCGAGACCCCAGATTACGACGTTCTTTTTCTTTGTCTCGCGTTCACGCGTTTCATTGCTCATTTCCAGCTGTATTACTCTGTTTTTCAGCATATCGTTTTCTGTTTCGAGTTTCAGCAACCTTGTTCTATATTCTTCGATCGTTTCATGATACCTAACCAGAGCTTCTTTAATCGTGAAATAATCGTCCTTCATATCCTTCACGTCGGCCGCCAGGCTTCGCAGCGTGCTCATAACGTCGCTATGGTGAGAGGTGGTTCGGATTTCTCGGTTTGCATTAATGTTCATTGGATTGCTACTCCCTGCTTGAGGTCTTTTGGTTAGATGTTCCGTAATTTTTCCTCCCCCTTGTGAGCCCGAGCCCTGGCGGGTAATAGGTCCTTTCTCGACCATGCTGGTTTCCTAACCTCACTTTTCGTGGACTTTTTTTTTAAACATTACCTTCTTACACCCTGCTTCTTGGTTCAGGGAAATTTCCCCCGATGATCAGGGATATCTACCCACGCGTTTCTGCTATAATAGTCGTGATTTATACCCAAGATACGAACTTTACGGCATTTAATTTCCAGAGCTGATTTACGCATGCTCTGTTACGTTTGCGCCTTCTACCGAGATTCGTTTCATAGATATTTAAAACGACGCCACTGCTTTATTATGTAATTTTATGAAATTTTATAGAACTTTCACCATTCCCAGGGTCTTCTGCCCCTAGAAACGCAACCAAAACAAATAGTGACAATATTACAAAGTGTAGCCCAATCTCAAAACATAATATTAGAGAAGCCTAAACAAGATGGTATGTAATATGTGATACCACAATTGGCTTTATTTTAACGATGGGTCCGTCAATTTAAAACACAGTTTCATTAGTTTCCGTTCATTCCATCAATTTCAAATTACGTAATTAATAAATAAAGACAAAGAAAAGAAAGTTTTCTATTATTTTTAATCGATGTGTACCTTTTGAAAAAACACTCAAATCGCACAATACATGTTGCAATGGTAGTAATGTATTTTGTTACATGCAGACTGTGACGTAATTTTTCGATTCACGGTCACAAGGCGACTCCGGCTCTACCGATACAGATCATGTTCTCGCTTTCGGGCTCCCTTCGGGTTGCCACCCTGTTCAGAAACTACAATCTCGGGTTGATTAGTATAGTTATGCCAGTGCCCTCGAAAGATTTTGTTATGGTCTAGTTGAGGTCGAGGTGCCCGAATCTGCCGCGGGAAGATAGTCTCGACGTATCGAGTTGCCCGGCAGAGCTGTAGAGCGGGCGGAGATAAGGTTTTGATACGATTAAGTACATTAAACCTCCTGGCCCGAGTTAAGGATGTGGTGCCCAGCTGTCGCCCGATGTCCTGGGGAAGCGGCCGTGGAGGATCTCCAAAAGTTACGTACCGATCCGCTAAGGAACGCTCTCGATTTGGTTTAAAGGGACGACTCGAGGGAAAGGAAGAGATATCAGCTATAAGGATCTTGACCTACCAGAATGATTAGTTCTCGAATTTGGCTATTATCAAAGCAGTCTGTCTCGGGTCACCGACCGAGGTATCACGAACCGACTGACGCTCCCGTGCTATCTGTTGATAGTTTTTCTATCCGCTTTTCGATAAGGTTACGTTCTCGATTTGTTGCTCTCTGTTTGCGCACTATTTGCCTAACGCTTACTCCGACCCTCTCTACCTCAACCTAGCAGCCTGAGCGGTCGTGCATTTTCGTAACCGCCTGCCCCCGTTCGGTGCATCTAGTTGCGTTTGCTGATTTTGCACGACTACAAAAATCGACAGCATCCGTTAAGTTATCGCATTATCTGATAGGTTTCGTCAGAGCTCTCGTTTTGGAGGAATTGGGCCTATTCCAGCCGAACTCCCAGGTCATACCGGCTCGTCAGTTCCCAGTGAAACAGGAATTGGCTGGCGCCCGCCTCGCTTGTGATGCATGAGCGAAGGATGGACGGCCGAGGGTAACATAGGTTAGTTCTCAAATTTTTCGTTATCGGTATCGAGACAAGAAAAAAATACGTTACAAAACATATATCCCGTATGTTGAAGTTCAAATTTTCTAACTTCTCTTACATCAAGGTGTGGAAAGAGCATCAAATATGGAAATGGTAATCAGCCTTATTAATATAAATTAATGATTTATGGATATGTAATTGAAAGACAATCAGCGTATATTGTCTTATTAAATTATTTACATGCTCTTTATAATTATGCAGTAAACTTCCTTCGTGTTAAGAATAAATTATGTTTGTATGCATATCATGGTTGATATTTCTATCTTCATTTCAATGTATTGTATTTGCGGATGAATTAATTTTAATAGTCATAAATTAAATAAGTATGGACATGAAAGAAGTAACAACACGTTTAACGGAGGTGGGCTGTCTAGTACGCCAATTATTAACTAGCCATGGAGAAAATTTCGAATCTTTTGCAATGAAGAATAGTTTAACTCCCCCATTTAAAACACTTTTGGATTCTATGCATTTTGAAAATCAACTTCATGACGATGATCAATTTCAACTCCCGTGAAGAAAATTATCAGGGATGTCCTAAGATAACTTAGGGCCCTGCCGGGCTTTAATGTGAATGCCATAATATGGATTTCCATATCACTGCCTATTAGGGACCTTATAAGGAAATTCTAGGATTGCATGGCGAAATTTAATAAGGCCATACTAAGGCAATTAATTCAGGGTCCGGTTAGGCTTAATCATGGTAACCAATATGCAAATCAGTAATGGTTTTGCCAGATAAGGGCCCCATAAGGCAATTCTAGATTTCCATTGATGAAACTTAATAAGGCCTTGAGAGGTAAATTACTCAAGGGCCTAGTCAGACTTGACCATGGTATCAAATACACAATTTAATATACCATATTTGTAATGCAAGTCACTTTTTACATTTTGGTCTGCCATTTTGAATGCCATCCACCGTTTTGAATTTCTAAATTTTAACTTGAGATTCGAAATCAGTTACCACAAAAACCTCCGAGTACCGAGTTTCATCCAAATCAAATAACTTTTTGGATTTTGATCTGCCATATTGGATCCGCATTTTGAAATATTTGACTTTGAGTAACTGTTATCCTAGATGCAACTATTGTGGAGTGTAAGTATTACAAATTCACATAGTTGGTGCGGTCTAGTGGTTAAGCGTGCTCATCTTTAGGTAGTTAGGTAGTTAAGTAAAATTAGGTAGGTCGCGCAGGTCTTAGGCTTGAATCCCGCAAATGCTACGTCTCTGAGAGCATATTACGAAAATATACGATTTCTTGCTTATTTTTTTTAATAAAATAATATTATTAATATTACTACATAACCACCTCTTGCGAAAGTTACGTCTTGGAATTAATTATTAACTTTCATATTGGTTATACTGATCAATTGAATAGTAGTGGAATCCTGTATAGGCTCCGAACATTTAGCCTTGTAGAAAAAAAATTAAAATAACAAAACACGTGTGGTGGGAGAATCGAACCCTGGCCGCTCGGGTGATAGTCAGACGCGATACCACCGCGCTAGGCCGCTTTCTCGAAAACATCGGCAACGGTGCAGATATATGAGTAGTACTGCATTTTTCCAACCGGGTTTTCTCGAAAACGGGTCCGAAGTGGGTCCTGCCAATTGGCCTGCAGTTTGTTATTGCAAAGTACTTTCCTACCCCAAAAGGGCTCCTAAATCCGTGACCCCAAGCTCGCGTCCCCCCTGTTGTATCCCACGGTCAGAGCCTACGTGGTATTGAGTCTCCGGGGTAATCTTGAGGTATCAAAAGTGAGAAGTCCT
>JARPRH010000365.1:144527-163176 GCA_031763665.1 Calameuta haemorrhoidalis
TTTTTTAATTTTTAAAAAATGCCAGCAACCCCCCCCCCCCCCCCCCCCCCCCCGAACATCTATGTAGAACAGTTCTTATTTATAAGTCATGTTTAATAAAATAAGTAATTTTTTAATAAAAATTAAACAGTATAAGTACGTTAAGGAAATGTATGCTTTGTAAATACTTTCCTCAATAATATGCAATATTTTTAAAAAGGGAAGGCATGATTTTTTAAGTAACTATTTAATTTATTAACTACTTTTAAAAATCAAAAAACTAAAACTAATTGAAGTTTAAGATGAATAAATATGTATTAATAATAAAAATCTTATGCATGTTTTAATTATGCATAAATAATTTTTGTACAGTATTTTAAATCAATTCTTCGATACCGATTTCTTAGCAGGATCGATTTGTATAATTCGTTTGAGAATCGATTCAAAAATCAATTTTTCCAAGAAAATCGAACACCCTTATAGTAGGGGGCACGAGGGAAAGGAGGACGCACCGACAGTAAATAACTTTACAAAATTGTAGTTGCACGCCAGCAACTGTCACGGTATAGCACCGTCGAGTGACCTCTCAAGGTCCTCGAATGTTTACTATACTCAACTAGCAGAAGGGGTGGAGGGGAATATCTCAGCGGAGAGGTTCCCGAAGGCAAGGGCTTCGTAATAATTACCTCGGATTTGCACTGTTAACAGAAAGCAAACGGGGCAGAAGAAAGTAAAGGAGGTTTCCTGAAAAATAAGCAATAAATACTAACACTAATCCGCACGCAATTAGCACCCGGCCTCGCGCTATCGGCAGAAACTCGGCCTTGAATTCAAAAAGTAGTAAACGAAATTGCCGATCCGCGTGGGATGGTCCGCAAAATCCAAAAGGGGACTAAAAACTAGAAAGGGCGCAGGATAAAAAGAATATGGAAGAAATGGCAAAAAGGGAACTCACTCAAACTACAAAAGTACTCACTGAAAATCCGCGTAATGTGCAATGTTTACAATAATCGGATTAACTAAATCCGGCTAAAATGTTGTAAAATGGAAAGCAACTGAATTTAGATTTTTTCTTCTATACTGTGGTCTTATTGATTTGAAAAAAATACTCTCTAAAGATAGATACAAACATTTCTTACTACTACATACATCATGCAGGATGTATGTTCTGATGAATTTTACAAAGAGTGTACTTCATTTGCTATTAAAATAAACATCAAGCAGTTTTCTTAGCTTTGCCAGAATAGTACGGTTCGCAGTCGCTAATAATAGACATACACTGTTTAATATATTTTGACTGAAACATAACAAATTTGGATTGTTATTTAACACATATTCGAACCCGTGCTTTCCCAAATGAAAATTTATTAGGCAAAAAAAAATCTTCAATGTCAGTATCTGACATTGTGAATTTCAAAATTTAGAGTTCAAACTCGGTTTTCGCGACCTGCAAAACCCTTGGGAAAAGGAGTTCTGAAGACCTCGCGAGCGTACGAGGAATCCTGCCAGAAGGGCGTCAGGTAACGAAGGGGCGATTTAGATAAACATACAACCGAACGTTATTCAAAGGATTGAACTTCTTAATTAATATAAAAAAGAGCTTTCTAATAATTGGGAAGGCAAATAGAAGCACCCTTAAACGACGTTTTTTTTTCGAAAAACGCAAAAGTATGTATCTCCTACTTTGTTTATTACTTTCAAATGCAATTGATTTCACATCGATAGCTTTTTTTTGTTATAAAAATTTTGGAATTTTCAACCTCTACAGATTGTTATGCATTTACCCCACCAGAATTGACCAAAATGCAGTTTTCATTATTCACCATGTGGATTAATTCTCCAATTGTTCCCATTTGCACCGCGAAAACCGCCCTCGAGGAGCCCAACTTTGGGGGTTCATTTTACCGTTAAAACCGTTCTTCAGCCCATTAGAAAAAATACGTGTTTCTTAGATTTTAATAGAGAAAAACATATTTCAAAACGAACGAAATCGAAGGGCGACACCTGAAGTACCTTCCTTGTTAAATTTTCGACACTAGATATTTTTGTTTTAGAATATTTCTTATCTTTGATATTTAGTTCATGCAGTCGTTCGGGCAGCGTTCAATGTAAAATATCGTTTAAAGATACTATACCATTCGTGCACTATCGGAGTTTAAGAATGAACGAAAACAAATGCAGCGGTCGTGGACATTTAAATAAATATTTTGCAGACACAAATAATTCCTACTATTCACTGACACATATTAAAATTATTTACAATAACTAAAAGAATACTGAAATGAGTAGAACATTATTAAAGTTAAGGTGTGCTGGAGTTAAACAAACTGTATAAGTCAAATTTTATAATATATTAATTTCATGACTTGACACTTCCAGTCGTTTACAGATTCCTTCAATGAGTGAACAAAACTCGACTTAACTTTCAACAGTAAAAAGAGTTAATAATTTTAGTTATTGTATCTGCATGAAAAAGAAATATTAATTTAGCTTGATGATGTGGGAGACATGAGAAAGATTCTAATGTCAATTTAAAATCGTAGTTAATTAAAGAACTTGTTTTTAAACAAAGTAAAATTTTATAAACAGGACTCTAATGTTAACTTGGAAGGAAGCAACTATCCTCAATAAAATCATAAAAATATCGAGGATTGTCGTTCGTTGATGATTTCTGGAAAGTGCAGAAGCGTATATAAACGGCTTGAGGTGATATTGCGTCCACGCGCGCGTAATCATTGGGCGCAGATGTGGTGAAGGAATTTATCAATATTCTTGAAACGCGCCACACAGGACATAACAGGCACAGCATCCCGGTTTCTCGAGGAATTTCAATTCCCATAAAACGGCATTAGATTTTATAGGGAATAAAACAATATTTCACCTTTCTCGTCTCACCTCTCATGTTAGCTCTATACAAAAGCTATAACTTGGCTGAAGATACGGCACGATAAAATATTTTCCAGGAATTGAAAAAAAGGTTTATTGCAATCGCAAGAAAGCGCTCGAAGCAGATTACAGGGGAAAAAAATACTTTTAAAATGTATTAATAGTTTGGGAAATGAATTTATGTATATTAAAATATATCAATCGATTTCAGGCTCCTATAAACCTGAAACTACTGATTTAACAGTAACGCAGCCATGGAATCACTGTTTGATCAATGAAGTCTTAAACTACTGAATTAATCATTGAAAATTTCACTGAATTATTTTATGAGAGTAAGGTAACTGCGGCTACACACAATTACTAAATAAGATGATGAGTATGGCTGACAGATTCAAGATCATCGACTCGAACATATAATAGCAAGCACAAATAAGTAGAATCAGAGAATACAGATATAACAGAAGATACAAAATAATGAGAAACAAAGACCTACCAAAGTACCTCGAGATGTAAGGAAACAGGGGAAACCGAAACCTGATAGCTGGACGATGGTGTGGCAACAAAGAAAGGGATAACAGATCCTAGGAAACCAAAGTGAAAAGAATATATAGAATCTGTCGCAGAGGAAAAGATTCGACACAACATCTGATGAGAGACTGCGATAGAAGAATTTAAAATATAGGCATGATACGAATACTGGGAGAAAAAGGAGAAGGGATAAATTGGTTCAAACACGTAAGAAGGAGAAAAAAAATTGCTTAAGATGTATTGTAAATATATAATATGTCCTGAAGTCGTATTTCAACACCGAAAGGTCGAAATAAACAAATTCATTAATTCAAGAAATAAAAGAAGTGAATATTAAATTTGCGACGAGGCATTTTAGATGTGTTTCACAAAAGGAGGAAACTTGGGGATTTTCTGCTTGCACGGTGGGGTCCTACGCGTTGGGAAGAGAGTTCGTAGCGCTGGTTTATACATATTATTTTATACATTTTTATGTATTTCCCTCGTGGGAAGGTTCTTTTTTTTGGGATTTAGAAACTTGAAGTGAATCCGACAGGAGTGTCTTTCAAAATTGAATTGCAACGGGGCCCGAGAACATCAAGTACGAGCTTGACGGAGCACGCTGATGAGGCAAAAGAAACATCAGAGAGGAGCACTCACTCTAGAAAATCATCTATGCCGAATGTTCGGCGAGCGTCTTCAAATTTCAGAGAGCAATACGAGGGTTGCGGTGAGGGCCTGGCGCCGTCCGTCGAGAAAGCAAAGAATGGATGAGAATCGGGAGACACAGAAAGACTAAAGACAAATGAAACTGGGGAGGTTCTATTGAAACTCACTACAATTTCCTTTGCCAAAACTCGAAGACAGTTTAGCGGTATGATTTCGTTAATACTTATAGCCCATTCCATACGTAGAACTAGGTATCGTTATTTTGTAACGAAGTTTCAATAAAAATTATTTTTATAACTTACATGAAATTTATATTTTATTGAACCTATAGAAATACATCACTTGCACAATTCAAGAGTAATTCATTTGATTTTAGTACCTAACTAACTTTACGCATTATTAATTCGAAATTAGCAGGAGGAATGTGTGAACACCAAGTCTTGACTGTTCACTAGTCCCGTTTAAGTAAATGACATCATCGATGCCGTTCATACTCATGTCTACGTAAAACATTGTAGAACAAACTATAAAGATAGAATCCACTGGCATAGCGATATCTCTAAAAAAGAGCACAGATTTTCTGACGTTTCAAATACATGGCGCGCCTATTTGCACGAAAAAAATAAATAAATCAACAAAAGAAAATCTTAATTTAAAGGTTGGTCTTTAAGGTGTCGTAGCGCCGATTGACTGTCGTCACATTCCCACTCTCTCAAAGCAATAATTCTTAAGAAAAGGCAGGCTTATACTCTTCCACGATCATTAAACTTGATTCAATTATTTCGTATATAGATCGGGGTTAACTATTAACAGATCCTAAACACAATATTAAGAATAGACTGTTAGCGATTTAGGCTACTGTGATTCCGGTCGCCTATGCAGGTCTGGTCGTTCAACTAGAACGGTATATTCGTAGTCCAATGTGCGCAGTAAAAGACTCACCCTCTTACAACGCTTGTCGGCAGATGCGAATCTTCTTTCGTAACGTCGTTCACATTGCGCCAATGAACAGGTATTTCTAGAGGAAGCAGTGCGACTAAGCACGACTCCACGGCGTAAAAAACGTTTCTATATCTTACTGTAGGATGATTGGTTCTCGGGACTTGAGAAGAATTTTACTACAATTTGAGAATGTTATGGCGAATGCAGGAAATCTTATACTCGTCTGGTTAAAATTAGATTTCCTGGCTATGCACTGCTCAGAGATTAGTAGACGCTGGGTCTACGAACTTAAACTCGGTCTATTCCAGTCCTACTCCGCGGGCGCAATTTATGGAAGCATGACCTATATACGGCACGAGAAAACTTATTTGCCATTCGTTACTTCCGGTTTTCATGTTCGACCCGACATAGACTAATCGTTTTGTCCTTGTTGTCATTAATGTATATCGAGCTGGGTATATACACGGAGCTAATAACAGTTATTTATAATTAATAAAAAGACAATCAATAATTATACAGATGTAGGCATTTTAAACGCATAAAAAGATTGCCTCGTGTAAATTTACTTTGAATAAACATTTATAGTCCGTCCGTGAGTAAAAGAGCTTTTAGAGGGGTCATCTTCCTATGAATTGTAAGGTAAAAAAGTCCCTTAAAGTGGATCTTTTATTTGTAGAATAACTGTACATATTTCGTATCTCTAAATATTTCAGAAACGTGTTACAAAACGTCACCACACCGATACTGCATAATTTGACCAGGAAACAGTAAATAAAAAATGATAGAAAAATAACATGAAATGAATTTATTGACCGAATAAAGTTGAATCAACCAGTGTCACGGTCAACTGCCACTAGAAATAAACTAGTGGTCCATGGCATTAGCGGAATTTCCTTCAAGCGACCTCTGACAATGAGTGGTTCTTTCTTGGCAACGTTTGCCACCTCATTCGGCTCTCTATACACAGCTGCCACTTGATACGATCGATGCCATCAATTTGACTCTCGAACTGTTCAAAGTTTTTCTCTCTTTTTCGTCATATTTTTCTCTTTGTACCCACAGCCATTTTTTCTTCGATATGATACATCATAATATTATCTTAAAACATGATACAGATAAAAAGAGCCACAAACGAGTGTAAATACCGTTAAAATTTATGCAGAAATTTGTTCGAAGCCATTAATGTCATAGGTTTGTCACTTCAATATAATTGCACACATTGCACGCGAAATACATTATTTAATAATAACAAATTTGATTACACTCGAAATATTATAATAACGGAAACGAAGAGAAGGTACCTGAATTTAACAATTTTAAAAAAAGGATATATACATTTTCTAATGAGTCAAGCATATAATCGACATGAAGGTAGCATGCTTATAATTATGATCATTACTATTCTTTAGATTTAAATTAATACATTGATAATTTATACGATAGGCCAAATGGTAAAAAATATTCAAGACCCTAAAAGATGGCAAGAAAAATTTAGACAAGAAATAGAGTTAGTAATCAATTTTTATTTTTTAGCAATTTCTCCATAGAAAGGATCTGAATGCAAAAAAGAATTGTACATCTATAAACGGATCTCTCAATTCTTGATATAGTCATCATTTGAAATCAATTCTAGGTTTAAGTAACTCTGTTACACTACCATTGTAGTTATGAAAAGATAACTTTTCACAGTGAATTTAGTAACAATGGCCGGAGGTTATACATGTTGTTACAGATATTTTACGCTACAAGATCTATTTGAAGTATAAAGATATTAGAAATCGAATAATACTAGTTATCAATGTGTAGATATACTAATACTAATCTGGTTACAACAGTAGAGGCGCCTTATGAAAGGCTAGTACCGATGTCTGCGCCCTTATACATACTCGCTTCTTGAAATCCTTATTCGGACATTGTGAAGTTGGAGGGCCAGGAAAGCGAAAAAAATACGGACTCTAAACGGGATTTGATTCATGGTTCTTCAAACTATCAATTCGAGGCGCTACCTCTCGCACTGCATGAAACTCACTTTCTACTGCTACATGCGACGGAGAAGAGAGTAGGGGAGGGGGAGGGAGGAGGTACGCCAGAAAGACTTAATTAGACACAAATCATTTTTTACGGCAAACTCTGTCCAGTTCTGAATAGCTGGAATAGAATTAGGAACGAATGATATTTTACTATACAATAGTATATTATACAATGCGATTTTATAATAAATTAAGCTAGGTTTGGTTAGATCAGGTTAAGATAGGGTGGAATGTCCAAACTTCGGGAACTGGGTAGGTTAGTGGATAAATATATCACCGACGAGCGAGCCAGACTGAATAGAGCGTTAAATTTTTTAAAAGGCTCCGTCAGATAAAAATAGTTTATAATATTTCTAAATTACCAATTGAAGATCGTTCCAGAGACTAAAATTTGTATTTCTGTGCAATTGGGCCTGTGCGCAACTGGGCATCACTCGCTGTGCGGTATCCTTCAAGTATGTAATGCGATATTACAACGTATAATAAAGCTAGACACTCTTATTTATCGAAATCTACCCTCCCTTCCTCATGTATTAATGAATGTATCCAGATTATGCAACGTCTAGGCACGGCTATTTAACTTAGTCGCATTAAAAAAAATTCAATTTTATATATATACAGTGTTTTAGCAGCACAAACGCACCACCTGAAACTGGCTTTGCTTTGAAAAACCAAAAAGATGGTCTGATGTCAGATGGTGAATTTTGGCGTTGCCTAGACCTATATATAGTCGGTCTACAAATAAAATGGTTTAAAGTGACAGATCGAAAAATGTGAGACACGTAGCAAAACTTCCATGACATCAGTCCAAAGTTGACTATTTAAACTGGCTGTGATGCTCGAAACCCTTGAAGGTCCGAACTGAACTCTCAAGTCAAAGCACAAATTGCATGCCACTAGCCATTCGCTTACTCTGCGTTAGAAAGGACAGTTGTCCTTAAAAGAAAACAAAGCCGTACCAAACAAAAAAGCATCTACATTTAATCCGTAGAATCTGGCTTCACATAGACACGCTACAATTTTAAACATTTTTCAATGGAAGACACATACCATATAATAGTAAAATAATAGGGATGGTACTAATGTAAAATAGAAGGGAAAAGTAGAATTAGAGTTAAAGTCAATTTATATATGTATGTGATCTCAAAGAGACTATTATCATATTATTCTATAATATTGATGATATAATATAAAGTAAGAACCACACATCTAAACTACAATAGTCGGGAACGAGTTACATAATAATGGTAGAAAAAATAGAGCAACAATCAATGGAAGTTATGCCCATAAGCATATGTATCCTGTAGCATCTCAACTAATCGGGAAGAAACGGAGAATGACAACTAAACACTATGAGAGGAATCACATAAGAGTTACGAAGCATTTAAATGTCTCTTCGTAGTGTCGAACATTCATCAGGAAAACGAAAAAGTTCCATGCTCTATACTTCCAGCAACCACAAATTAGATTGGACCGAGAAGTCATCATACACTTATACGTTATGCATAACAAAAAGTTATGCTTTAAGTATGAAGAATAAAATCTTACTGCGTTATTTTAATGATCAGAAATTTCGATTATATTTTATGATTATGACACAATAATCATAAAATGCTTCGTGATTATATCTTAAGTACTGTCCTAAAAAAATAGGTAAAACTAAATTAATTTGATTATAAGATATTTTTAAATATGCGATAGTATTCATCTGTCAGATGCGTATGTAAAGACAAAATAACGCTCGCTTTTCTTAAGAAAAACAGGCTGAAAATAAAAAAAAATTTAGAGTTACGTCTAATTGATGGAACATTAAAAAAAATACATATGTATTGTTACGTTCCACGCCTTATAATTATTAATAATCAAATCAAATCATATTCTTGTAATCATTTAATCATATAATGCATAAATAACACATTATTATACGACACATTAACGATATTAAACACTATATTATATGTTGTTAATATCAAACAATGAAGATATAAATAAAAGGATAAGCCTGAATCTTTTCGGATAACATCCAAGGAGATTCAAATTATAGAGTACGACCTGATATATTGATTATTGAAAAAGGGTTAGTTATCAATCGATATGTTAGTAATTTTGAGGAAGGCGAGTCATGTTGACCAATCGAAAGCTATAAAAAGGGAGTCAGAAGTCACATTCGATGATGTGAATTAAGACATTAAGAGAACAACCTCAGAGTTGTAGAGCGTGCTAAATCGTACAATTGACGTTAAAATCAAAGTTCCAATTAGAATCGTGAGTGAAGTCAAAACCGACACACTAAATATACCAAGAACCTCTAAAACTTATCCAAGATATTAAAATCAGAGTATTTCACAGTTTACTCGAAACCTTCCTGGGTGGAACTGAAGCCGTTGTATAGGGCCTCTATCCATCCTTACTATTTTCAAAAGGTAGAACTGAAGCCGAATACAGGGCTTCTACCTTACCCTACCAAATCATTAATATAAAATCGAAACTTCGATCAACATCATCAGAACTTGGATAAGACTGGTCATTTATCCCAAACGATCTAATTGAGACTCAATCACATACCAAAGGAAATTCAAGTATACTAGGAACACAAGACCTGAGTAAATACAGACTTATGCCTAAACGAAGTGACAAAAAACAAATAAAACTAACGAGTCAGAAGGATCTAAACGCGATAAAATATCAGATTAACGAACAAGACAATTCTATTCAATACTTATCCTGGAAATTGATTCCCATAGAGTTTTCGAAACTACCAAAAGAGTTACCTACTGAGGAATCACTTAAAGAGAATATTTCCTGATCCCCGAAGACATATTTTGAGAGATTATCACAACTGGAAATCATAAAATTCGATAGACCTTGTATTAACACGTGGACGTGCTGATAAAGTAGACCGAACCAACGAATCATCCCTTTTATTACAAATTCCATTTACGTCGCTTGATTTTCCGGATCCAGCGATCGTAACAGTATATACACAGGCTGCTTCGGTTAATTGTTCTCAAGTAATTAGTATTGTGTATGTACTATAACGAGTTGCTTGGACCTCCTCGTTGTAATTTATTTTCTGATCGGGAATCTAACCTGATACCTACGGACTGCCAAGCCAGGGCACCAGCCAGTCCCGTTAAATTTCTTTTGTCATTCATAAGCAGAGCCCTCTTCAGCTTTGTGACTCTATGATGCGATACTCATATCTGTAGTATGACTACTGATAGTTAAACTAAGAATGAAGGCAAAAAGAAAATGAAAATAAAGAGATAAATAAAAGGTGAAAAGAGTTCCGTGATACGAAAAAGAAAAGAAAAAGGTATTTAAAGGAGTGAAGGCGGATATGTAAACACGATCATTGGTCTTGGTATTTTTGTGGCGCGTCCATTGAGAGCATCAATGTGCAAGCAGAGCACGGTAATTCGTTCAGACCGATATATCGTTGGCGACCACGAAACCGTTTAGTGATTTTTCGAGCTGCGCTTGAAGCTAAATGCCAAGCACAAGATCTATATTTAAATGAGTAGAATTCTGAGAACCAAGGCAGCATCCGAGCTTGATATTCGAAACAGGAACTGCAATTGATAAACAGGATAATATTTTTTAGTATAATTTCATAATTTTATCTTCAACGTATCAAAGTCGGCGCGAATGCTTGAGAGTAAATATAGAGACCACGAGACAGGAAGATCTCGCCTGTTGATAACTCGTAATATTGGCACAAACTCAACAGCTGGCGACAGATTCTGCAACTTCCTTTTAATTTTGTGATTCTTTTTAATTAAGAATGGTGCAGAGGGATTGGAATTTTCGAAGCTTGCGGAGCTAAGTCCGTAAAAAAAGCATCTAAATGACACACGAGTAAAAAAAAGAACAAAAAAAATGAAAGACAAGAATAAGCGGGAGTAGAAAAAAATCGATAGGAACGCAACTTGCAGTTTTTGGAAATCATGCGAATATAAATATATAGAGGGTGATATAAAATGACTTCAATGAAGCTGGAGCCACCACAATGAAAAACCGAAATGAAATTTATTGCAAAATTAACAGCTATTTAAGGGCTAATTAAGAGCCGCAATGACAATCTTAGGGCTCTGCCCCTTTTAATCAAAATTAGTGGGGGTGCTAGCTTATGAAACAGTTGAAACTTTTAATTTGACTTGAAACGTTGAATTTTATTAATTGGCGAGAAAAGTACATGCAAAGTCACACCCGTTACGGCCGCTTCAATTTTTCAGAAAATGAATGTCCAGAATCGTCACTTGCCAGAAACAGCAGCTGCTCGAATGCCACTTATGTTCTTGTTGTTTGCGGCACCAGAACGGGCGACTAATTATAGTCACAATCTAAACGTAGGTTTATGATATATCGATTGCTGCCACAAGCAATAGGAACACAAGTAGCGTTCGGGCAGCTGCCGTTTCTGGAAAAAGACGATTCTCGACTTTAGAAATAATGGCGAATATCGTTTTACGTGCTCACTTGATATGAACAATATACAGCAGATCAGACTCAAAGGCTATAACACATCAAAACGCCGATAAAATGTAAATTAAGGATCCTCTGGACCCAGATCAGAAGTTACAATATGATATACGCGTTATCATGTAGAAGAGTAATGAATTAATGATAATGGGACATTTCATAAACACAAAAGTATAGGCAATACCCATACCGGCTCGCTGTTCAGTTATTTGATTTCAGAACAATGAATATAAAGATAACAGAAGATGAGTTATAATAATAAAGGATGATTGGAGTGTGCCCAGGACATAAAAGTGTTCTTTTTGAAACCGGTGCAAGTTTGAAAATTCATAGCTGATCCTGAACGGGCAATAAGATTATCATGAAACGACATCTAGCGGAATATATTGATATCTCCGAGTGTAAAAAAATAATATCAGATAGTGCGAATCGTATTTTTCATCTTTTCCAGCAGTCTTACATTTTTCGATCGTGAAACTGCAACACAATGTAATTTCCGTCTAAAATAAATAATTAATATTTCATATGTTTAAATATTTTTTTTCTAGAGTAGCTAAACCAACAGACTGATTTTATTTATATTGACAGCGCGAATTTATTTACACAAACTTCATTTTTTTTAACTAAATTATTTAATCGACTCTTGGATACTTTCCTCTTACACTGATTAAAATATATTCCATGCGATCGTGTCTACAATTCTACTATTATCACTATTTGTTAAACGTAACAAAATTTCAGAATAAAATGGTTAAGGATTTCTTAACTTCTAGGATTATGGTTACAGTACTGATCCAGTTGCATAACAAACGTATAGAACGAAGTGAGTTCTAAACGACAAGTGCTGAGGGTTCAAACTTTAAATGTGAGGTGTCATGCGTATAAAGAGTGTCAAAGGTCAAGCGTTAGAACTGTTTCCGTCGGTACACAGGAAAATTTGCGACGCGGCTATGAAAATTTAATCTGTCCTTCGTAAAGCTGCATACAGAAGTACCCAAATCGTCGAAAAAGCCACAATTACGGAAAGTTTCGTGATTGCTCCTTCCACCACAGTGTAATCTCTCCGCTATAAGCTTTTCTTAGATGCGTCTTCTTGGAACTTTCTTCAACACGGGACGTGACGTGACGTGACACCCCTATGGAATTATCAACCGCAACAACCGTCCTAATTATCCTGGCGTATGTCAGCTTCACGAGCAGTAGCTTTTCACTATTGGCGTCGCCTTCGAGAAGTTTGGTGGATGATTAATGGCCTTTAAATGAAGCGAATAATTATGAGGTGGATCGATATAAGCATTAGGCAAACGAGACAAAAGTGGTTTCACAATTTTCTTTTCTTATTTCCCACGCGAAGTGCAATCGCAATTTTATGACTGACGTGAAAATGAAGAACCATCCATACGGAAAATCAATCTACCACAATTTTTCATACCACTTTAGTTGTACATTATGTTTCGTCATTTTCCACATTTGTACAGACATATTGTAATACAATGAAATTTCTCTCAACAAAAACTTCATGTTTTATACATGAAAGCTATGTCATATAGATATATTGTGACATATTAATATCTTAATGAAACGAAAGAACCGCGCAATTAATATTTTTACACATAAAACTAATATTAACTGAATTTACGGTCTGGGGTTATAAACAGCTTGAGGTAGGTATTTCGGGCCATTCGAAAGTATGCTTAAATTCCAATAAAAAATGTCCTCCGATTGGAATATATTTAATTGTTTGCATTGTTTTGAAATTATTAGCTGTTAAACGGTGAAATCTACTAGAAGGCAAAGAAAAACATTTATACATGCATATCGGAATTTTTTTATAAAGTAGTATTCGATGATATGAACTTGATAGAATAAAAAAATATTTTGTTGCGAATAATTTTTTATAACAATGGTATAAATGTAAGAATTATCGCAAATTACGGTTGAAATGGTGCGTCGATCACTCGAACACTTACAAAATACGGATCTGAAGTTTGATGATCTTGGCAGGTGCTGAACAGTCATGCGTGCAAATTTTCGAAAATGATTTAACTTCGCTCGTTAAAATATAATTATTTTTTTTTAGATATCTCAATTTCCAGGCGGTAATAGTAAATGAAATTTCTAGGAGACACTTTTTTTTACATCGAAAATTATTACGATGATTTCCTAATTGAAAATCTTGAAATTGTTTATAATTGTTTGGTGTATTATTTAAAAATATGTGAAATTAAAATTTTTTAGATGGTGGATTTATGTCCTTCCACTTGTCTCAAATATATAATATCTTACGTAGGAAATATTTTTGTAATGAACGATATAAATAGAATTTACAGAATTTGGAATACTATAACGACGCAATAAGAAAAAAATATTTGTTAACTATTTTTCAGGGTTCCCAAAGGACTTAATTATAGTTTATAGTTAACTCAGATTTGTTACGCTGAGCGATCACAATCGTTAGTAATATTTACGACATATTAATACTGTTTGGTAATAGTCAGATTGATCAACTTCGTATTTTACCCACCCACCATAAATTGCATACTTAGATATAACTTTTTCATTCTTGTGATTAACGAAACGGCCTAGTTCCTTCGACCAGATATGTAAGTAAAAATAATATTCTGCACTAATTGTTGTTAGTTGCATTAACAATGAAAGATTTGTCAGCAATTACGAGCTATTTACGGTTTTCCCACTGTTTAAATAAATTGTTAAGATATTTCAGTACGACGGAATATTAAATAGTTTACTTGATTCTAAGAGTTTATATCGAAGCTACGAAGCTTGTTGACTCGTGGACCCGCCTCTGCTTGCGGGTATGCCGGTTCCTCTGGTGGTCGGTTGCTGTATTAGGATGAATATGGTTTTTTTTACCATAAATATGCTACAATATTAACCCTTGCTATGCATGACTAACAGTAATTACTGTCCATAGTAGATTTTAATGGGTTTTTTATCAAATTTGACTTTTTAAAATTAATAAAGTAGTTTACTATGAAGTTAGTATTTGTTACTATAATTATATCCACCAATTGCAATAGTAAACTCAAATATCCTAAGATAGTTTGAGCTAATGAATTGATTGTAAAAAATACTACAAGATTGGTTTCACTAGCTAATAATATTTTTACACTGCTACATATTTAAGAATACCTATTAATATATTCAATTAACATATTCAACTTAACGTCATGTACGGTGAATTGAACTAAATTCCAGTTGGCATTACAAAATCGTTTTCGCAATGTAGTCTCTTAAGCTAATATTTCAAATTGTCTACGAAATTTTTTTGAGTTCGAGTGAATTAATACATAAAATTAAAAATAAATTAACAAATTAACGACTAAAGATCCCTAAAAATTCCACATCTTATAATTAGTAAATTTCTTGTGTGGCTATGGTAACTTTAAAGATAATATGGCACAACCACTTCTATTAAATAATAATGTAAATAAAGCACACTAAATAATTATACTTCTTTTAAGCAATTGTGCTGAAGTAGCTAACAAACTTTATACGTGTAATTTTTGTTAATACCTATGCACATAACTAGGCCCACATGACTATCTATATTCCACATTTGAAAAAGCAAACGGATAAGGCACTCCCATATGTTGTAGAAACATGTCCAAGCGATCATCAGAGAAATTTTACGTATCCCAGAATAGCACCTAAGGTACGCTGTTAATTGTGACACGGGCTATTACCAGTTTACGTTTATCAACAAAGGTTCATTATCAAAGACATAACGTTTACGAGCGGATTAGGCAGGACTTGTAGGTCTACATGCTTAATAGGCGGATCCAGTTGACTGTATTCGATATCTATCGAATTTAATGTGTTTCCACATTTGATATTTACGGCTATAGATCACGGTAATGTTATCACGCACTGGCCGATTGCAACCGATCTGTGACACTGCACATGTAATTTTAGTGTGAGAAATAAAATGTCACATGGGATAATGCATTAATACTATGATGAGTAGGCATTTTTGATATAAAATAAAAATGCAGTGAAAATAAAAAATCAGGCATCCAACAAAATTTGGGTTGATTCGACTCTCTCCTACGATTTAACCCTTTGCGAACGGCTGTCTGCGGACAGCAGCCCAAACAATTTTCCCGTTCTGGACGCGTGTTTGCGGACAGCAGCTCAAGTATTTACTAATAGAAATCTTGTAAATCATTTAGCAATCGTTTTTTTTTATGTAGTACAAAATTTATAAACGTTACAATTGAATCTTCATGCATATACTACTTTCCCACGAAATACACCCCCCCCCCCCCCCCTCCCGTCCATGGGGACACTCACGCGTCAGAGTGTCCCGTCCGCAAAGAGTTAATATGGCGAACTCAAAAATAAAAAGGGTTCAACTGAAATATTTAGTTGAAGGATCTAATTCTCTTAAACATTACTTACGTAAAAACAAAAAGAAAAATATTATAATGGTCCAGATACAAAAATACTGTTAGGTTAGGTCAAGTGTAACATATCCATTATAAGTGACCCAATGTTTAATTGACGGAACTAAATTCGTAGATTGCAAATTTAAGTTTGTTCCGAAATTTGCTATTTAAACTATATGTGTGTGGTCAACATTAAATGTGTCGTGTGTTATTTCAATGCAAATAGCGGTAAATTTGATAGCAACCTGCGCATGTTAAAAATGTAGATACTCCCAATGCGCGGTAGAACACAACACAAAAATGGTAATGCATTTAAAGTGAGTTGAAGCAATATATCCATAAAATCATTTACACACGTCAACAGATGTAACATGTATTTGCTATTCTGAAAAAAAATCCCCAAAGATGCCTATTGTCCGCTACTAAAAACCACTACTCCTTCAAACAACAGATATATGGTGTATTATTGAAGGACACTGCCCCACGCTGCCTGATAGAAAAGTAACAAAAAAAAGTCCGACGCGGAACATGTTAAACATGAATTAATCTAACTGACGTAAGCATATCACGAGTTAAAAAAACTGCATATTCATAAGAACGTGGGGCTGACTTGATTCAGTGTACTTGATTTTTCGGAAGAATTAACTCACCATTCAGTTCAATTATAAACAGAAATACTTAATGAAAAAAGATACCAAAAGATAAAATTTTCCTAAGCGGAAAACCTATTGATTGTCACCGATTCAACAATCTTCAATGTTTATTACTACAATTCTCAGTAATTTCCGTTAAAAAATTAGCAAACTTTTACTTTTCATTTTTCTCGGTCAATCCATATTTCTTTGAAAGTATCTTCCTTATCACAGAATCGAAGGTCCCTCGATTGACCTAAATTGTACCTCTCTATAGAGTTGGTAGTTTCGTGAGCTTATAACAGTAGTGTAGATCATACTGAATTAATTAAATTCAAATAGCAGTTACGTGCAGGATTGTGAAACTAATCCAACCGACCAGATAGATTACCGGTCAGAGAACTTGGACCTAATCAACCTTAACAATTAATACATTCCGCAAGTATTCTCCATAATGTTTATAGAGCTCAGAGTTTCAGATGGTTATGACAAGATAGTAGTTCAGAGTTGTGATAACGAAACTAGAGTCTCCTGCAAATATATTCTAGATCCGTTTTCACTTTAGAGTCCTGAAACAACCCAAGCCCGTTAGTGAACATGGGTACATAGAACTTTTGCGAGTACAACGTGTCTTGCTGCAAAAAATTGCCGACAGAATTCAATGAACCATCGAAATTTACCCAACATGATAAGATTTACGCATTATTAAAACTAATAAACTTCTGCTGAAATGTAAAACATATTTCTATAATATATACATCCCATAAACGATGTATTTTAATCTCATAAAAATGATTAAGAAATGAAAAATACAACATTTTTCTCACAACATACTTTGTTACATAAGTGATTTTAGATATCTTACTTCGTTACTTATTTTTAGTTATTATCAAATTAAGATAGGCCACCGTGAAGTTTACACATAAACGCGGCAAACATGACTGAGCAAAATTTGCGTGTCTCAGTTGATTATATGATTTTAATGTTTTCGTATTTCCAGTAATTTTATGTATTTTTATCTCGAAAATATGGACGAAAAATCATTTGAAGATGTTGAAACATTGAGTTTCATTAGAGAAATTGAAATATTATTTGACGAAAAAATGGGCAAAGTACAAAACACAGAGCCCACTGCACAACTGTGGGTTCAATACTTTGAAATGATTACGATCGCAAAAGGGATAGGAAATTGGGAAACGCAATAAAATTATCTTGTGTTAAACAAATGCTTCCATATTTTCATGTGGCTGGACATTTTTTTTACGCAAAATCTGCGCATTTATATGTGCAAGAGATGGACAATTTTTTAAATTCAATGGTTAGTGTTTCTTTTCAGATGTTTACCAATGACTTTTTCTTAGTTAAACGCTCAGATAAATATTTTTGTGGAACATCGAGTGACATAATAATTGAGCAATCTCTCGTGAAATCATCGAAATCAAAAGAAGATTTTACACGAGGAAGAAGTAGACATGAAAGTGTCGTGAATAAATAGGTTTTTGGACTACTGACTGTCAGTAATATCTGCGAAAGATTCGCAAACTTTAATGGGCTCTCCTTTCCCTCCTGGGGAAGAGCATGTTGACGCAAGTGATTCTCGCATAAAGAGAAACATTGACAATTATGTGACAAGATTATGAACAAAGCCTATGAAATACATCGACGAATTACTTTTGCAATGCACTTGTTGGACATTGCAATAATGGTATACAAAAGCTTTGAGCATTCATGGATTTATCGCAGCCAGTTTTCCATAAAAGACACGACGAAATTGTTAAACACATTTGTGAGGCGACTGAATCAATATGTTCTTTTCCAATGAAAGAAGCTACACAAGAGAAGCAAAATTTCGTCAAAGCAGGTTAAAATAATGTAATTACAGTTTCGAGCGATCGGTCATGGCGACGTCGTGGGTTTTCATCACTGTTTGGAATCGCTTCTCTGATTGGATGCTTCACTAGGAAAGTCGTTGATGTGTAATAAAATGTAGTTCTGCAAAGGCTCTATTTATTGGAAAAACAGGAAGGTACCCGCCGAATACGAAATGTGGAAAGAGCCACACGAAAAAGAATACGAAGCGAATCACGTGGGATCGGCAGGAAAGATGGAGGTA
>JARPRH010000365.1:188958-201584 GCA_031763665.1 Calameuta haemorrhoidalis
GAGCCGGAAATCGAGAACGATAGCTGTATCCGTAACCGGAGTCGCCTTGTGGCCGTGATTCAAAAAATCACGTCACATTATATAGAAAGTAGACACCAATTTTCAGTTTGATAAGTGACATAATGAACGTAAATTTGTATAAAAAAAATGCACGGACCCGAATATCATTCATTTGTTCGTGGTACTCCATTGCATTTGTCATAGTGTGTTTCAAGCTTTTGAAAGATTCAGTGTAAGTATCGCAATTGTTTTTCAATTCGCGTATATCTCTCCAATGCTTGAAAAGAAACAGCAAAGAAAAGAAATACTTTTCCGGCTCAACATCCAGTTTGTATTTGAAGTGATTAATAAGGTGTGGCGTTGAACATTTGCGAAGATACAGGCCTTTTTTGATTTCGTACCATTCAACATTTTCATCTGTAGGTTTTGTGTACACGTAATCATACCACTTAGCAAAGTCATAGAAACAAATGAGTTCCAATTTAGCAGGTCGTTGCGGATAATAATCATCTGTTAAGTTTGCAAAAAACAAATGCGTAGAATCCTTGTTCAACTTCTCTATATCACTTTTTTTTCAGTCTCTTGCTTCTAATTTCATTGACATTGATCCAACGAACAGTCGTGTTTTGGTCAGTTTCATGCAAAGGAATTCCTAGTAGAGCATCTGCCGCTTCTAAAGCAGCACATTCCCGATGACTCAAAACTCTCAGAGAATATGACTATAGTCTACTGTTCAAGGATGTAGATTTGTCAATATCAACAAATGCATTTGGTATGTGACTTTTCTCGGGTTTTGTTTCGTATTTTGTAATATAATAAGTGACAGCTCTAGAATTTTCTCCGCAAAATTGAATATCCATATTTCCCTGCCATACATACAATATCGTAGGGTTGTAGTCGTTGATAAATTCTTCACCTGCTTTTCTTGGTAAATCGTATAATCTACATTTAGATTTCAACATTCTTCTGGCGATGGCGGTTATAACATCTCGGATAATTAAATTCTGTTGTATTTCTCGGGAAACTGAACCTGCAAACTCTGTGGAATCCCGACGGCCTCTGTTTGCATCGCAAACAATACGCGTTATGAGTATGCCGTTGATGAGTCGTCACTCTTTCATGAAGGAGCGGGGATGCTGATTTATCAGGAATATGACATGTAACGTAACATAATATAAATTCAGTGACATCTTGAACAGGAGATACCCCCAGTACTGGAGCCTTTTCTATCAAAAGCAACAAATGAAAATGTTGTATGCCTCTACCATGGTACTCGCGCCGCCGAAAGTAATATACAACTTTACCTAATGGAGCTTCGTCTGAACATATAAATTGGAGGATCGCATGATATTTATTGTCTATGAACCGTGACGTAGAAACAGGATCGGCTGCAATAACTTGTTCTGCAGGCATTTTATCCAGTAGGGGAGAGTTCACTTTTCTGACATAGTCGATCAAATCTGTCCACAGCCACTCCGCTGGACTAACAGTTAAGAACCATGTTGCTGGGCCATAATGGTCTACCATACACTGTAGGTTGTTATGAGGTATTTTCCAATATTGTTCCGTGTTCCTTAGTCGAGAAAATATTGTATTTAAATTCTGTTCCAATTGCTCGCTATTTAACAAACGCAGGAAATTTTCGGCTGTGTATTGCATTTGCGGATTTGGAACATTTAGTCTAATATTAATATTATTGAGTAAAAAAAAAAATATGTATTGAATATGCAACCGGAACTGTGGATGTTTATTCATCAACCGTTGTTTGATAAATTCAAAGTCAGATACCTTTTTTATTCTTACTTCGTGCTGACCATCTTTACCTTCTGGATATAGATCAGGGAAGCAGAGCAAGTCCAAATCTTTTTCACGATCGTCCAAAGGAAAACTTTCCACTTTCTTTTGTTGATAAAGAATCGTTGCGGGCAAGTTAACTTTTTTTTTCGTTTATTGGTAAAATCGTGTATTGTTCATAGAAATTGTCGTCTTTGTCTTTTTGCGTCAAAAAAAGGCTGTTTTCTGTCCAGTTGCTCTGTGGCATCTATTTCAGGACAGTTAATGTCTGATTCCTTATGAACATTTTCATCATCCACATTATACTGCAATGGTTCTAAGCCGTCAAGAAGATTTTGTGGATGCTCAGGAAGAATGATACTTTTGTAAAGGCGATTCGTACTTTGAAGGTACTGTAAACATTTGTAAACTTTGTTAACATCTACAATGTGTTCCCATACAGTTTTCGATTTGTCATTCGGCAGTCCTCTTACAACAATGTATATTTCGTGATTTTTATTTACTGGATCAGAGTCGCGGCAAACTCTTCTCCAAGTTTCCTCAGTTGTCAACGGTAAGTGAAATGTTCGGCCTACTACTTTAGATATCAATAGGTTTTTGGTCAATTTTTTATTGGCTACAGTTTCTTTTTTCCGAACAACCTGGAAGGCTTTCGCCCTTTGTATAAGCATTTTTTCCATGTCATTTAATGACGCAATTTCCGCAGGTTGTTTTTGAACGTGCATGTTATTAAGAACACATATCTGAGGCATTTCATTTTTCTTCAGGTGTTTGAGACAAACGTGGCATACATAATCCTTATCTCGTTGCAAGTCGTCGGCATCTTTCATGAGCAACTGCCACACATCTGTTGTAATTGTCTTTTGAAGTCTTTTTATTTCGCATACTTAATTTGTGTTTGAATTGAAACACTCTTTATTGCCGATTTGATCGATTTGGTTACAAAGTCTGATTGATATCACTTGCTTCGACTAACTCGATCGACGCACTGTCGCCAACTGGTCCCCACCACCCTCGCACGCGCCACCTACCCTCGTCGTGGACATTTCACGCACGCAGTGAGCACGTGATCGAGCACGGTCGTGACATTACTATACTAAGGATAAAATAAGAAAATATATGAAAGACAGAACATCCCGCCCACCAAATTAAGATTGTTAATTTCTGTGACGGTTTCGATATTACGTCTGCATCGGCAGTTTACATAGGTTTGTAATCGCTCGCTTCAGTGTTCCGCTCGGAGTTCTGACAGTTACGACTCGAACCCTTTCGTCGCGACTTGGATGTAATTCTAGAACTCGACCGATCATCCATTTCAAGGGTGGCAATGATTCGTCGCGTATCATGACCAAGTCATTGATAGCCAGATTTTCTTGAGCTGTTTTCCATTTTGTTTTTTCTTGTAGATTTGAGAGATATTCTGTTGACCAACGTTTCCAAAATTCCTGGACGTTTCGTTGAATTAACTGCCATCTATCAAGGCGATTTAGTTTGACATCGAGTATATTAACGTCGGGAACGCTAGTAAGGGGTTCGCCGACTAAGAAATGTCCCGGAGTGAGAGGCTGAAGATCTGCAGGGTCCGATGACATTGGTGTTAATGGTCTGGAATTGAGAATTGACTCGATTTGAGCTAGAACCGTGACGAGTTCCTCGAAAGTCAACATCGATTGACTTGTGACTCTCTTGAGATGAAATTTGCAAGATTTCACTCCGGCTTCCCATAGTCCACCCATGTGCGGAGACCGAGGTGGAATGAAGCTCCACTGAATATTATTTTCGGAACAAAACTCGTGTAACTTGGAGGCCTCGACTTCCTTTCGAATAAACTCGAAGACGTCTTTAAGTTCGCGATTCGCGCCAACGAAATTCGTGCCATTATCGCTGTGAATTTGTTGTGGACACCCTCGTCGCGCGATGAATCTTCGAAGCGTCGCCAGGAATGCAGCAGTTGTGAGCTCACTCGTTGCTTCAAGGTGTATCGCCTTTGTCGCAAAACAAACGAATAAAGCAATATATGATTTGCTTGTCTTCCTCCCTCGCCCCTTGTTGACGAGAGTCACTATCGGGCCAGCAAAATCGACACCCGTTACAAAGAATGGTCTGCTAGGCTGAACTCGACCTTTTGGTAGAGCTCCCATGATCTGAGATGCTGGAGTTGGATTCGCTCTATAGCAAACGAAGCACTCGTGACAAATTTGTCGCATGAGGCTTCGCCCGTTGAGCGGCCAATAGCGCGTACGCACTGCTGCTAGTAATGCTTGAGGTCCAACATGGAACAGTCGAAGATGCTCTCTCTTGACGAGCAATTTGGTAAGTCGATGTTTGTCGGGCAATACTATCTGATGCCGCTGTTGAAAACTGACAGATGATTCTTGGATTCTGCCGCCTACCCTTATGAGCCCGTCTTTGTCGAGAAATGGAGTGAGCGACAAAAGCTTGCTTGACTTCTTGATCGGTTGCCCTCGGCGAAGCTCCCTAATTTCTTCTGGGAATGAACCTTCTTGCACGTGTTTGAGGAGTAACTCCGTTGCGCTATTTATTTCAATAATCTTCAACCCCGTGAAGATTCTTTCTTCTCGCCTTTTGCGACAATTTCTGATGAAGCGTAAGCAATATGATAACAACCGTTCTATCTTCGATATCGATGAGTATTTTTCGATAAAGTCATCGAAAAATTTGCCTTTTTGTCGACTTACGACGTTCACGGAGATTGCCTTATTTCTTTTTGCTTCTGCTTCAATGAGCTCTTGAAGTTCTTCTGGTTGGCTCGCTTCGTCGACCGATTGTTGGGTGATTTCTCGATGCTGTAACCAAGGTAGTCCCGCCCACCATAACTCGTTGTTCTCGAGTTTGTCGCAACTTATGCCACGAGAGACGAAATCTGCTGGGTTTTCCTTGCCGCTTACGTGACTCCATTGACTGTACGGCAATGATGTTTGAATTTCGCTCACGCGATTCGCGACAAAGGTTTGCCAGTGAGACGATTCCTTCGCGATCCATGCTAGTACAATCATGGAATCGCTCCACGCTCGAACCTCTTTGAACTCTATGTTTAATGCCTTCTTGACGGCTTGAATCAATCTCGCGAGAAGAACAGCGCCACACAACTCTAACCGGGGCAGCGATATCTTTTTAACCGGAGCTACTCGAGACTTCGAACATAGCAGTGAAGCCGTCCTTCGCCCTTCTCGATCCTCGGATTGGATGTACAAACATGCTCCATAGGCCTTCTCCGACGCATCGCAGAATCCGTGGAGATACAGTCGCGAGGGATCTTCGTGTAGTATTACTCTTCGAGGTACTCGAATTGTCCCTACCTTTTGAACGTCATTGACATAATCGTTCCACTCGTTTAGAATTTCTGGCGGTAGACAACTATCCCAATCTACATCGTGCCCCCATGTCGCTTGCATAATCAATTTTGCTTTGATAGTGATCGGACCGATAACCCCAAGAGGGTCAAAGATTTTCGCTATTGCCGAAAGAATCTCTCGCTTAGTTTGAGCTCCGACGCCGATCTCGATCGAGAACTGGAACCTATCGTTGGATGGTTGCCATTGCAGGCCCAATGTCTTTTTTGAATCGTCCTCGTCGATATTCAACGGTGCTGAAATTTCTTCCTTCGTTCCTCGAATGCTCGCAACAACATCATGGTTATTTGAACCCCATTTGTGCAGCTCAAATTGTCCTCGTCGCAATAACTGCGTGAGTTGTCCGCAGAGATTCTTTGCTTCTTCGACACTATTTGCGCCCGATAAAACGTCATCTACATAGAAATCGTTGAGTACGACGCGAGCGGCTGCGGGAAAATCGTTTTCCTCGTCTTGTGCTAACTGTCGAATAGATCTAATAGCTAAGTACGGTGCGCACGCTTGGCCGTACGTGACCGTATTTAACCGATACTCTCGAATCGGCTCATCAACCGAAAAACGCCAAAGAATTCTTTGAAAATCACGATCACGAGCGTCTATAAAAATTTGCCGATACATCTTTTGTATATCCGCGGTGAAAACTATTTTGTGCAATCGAAATCTAAGCAGAATGTCTAAGAGGTTGTCCTGCACCGTTGGGCCAACCAACAGAATGTCGTTCAAAGATTTTCCAGAAGTGGTCTTAGCCGACGCGTCAAATACGACTCGCAACTTCGTTGTTGTACTCGTTTCGCGAATCACTCCATGATGCGGTAAATATACAACGGGTTGTTCACTCGTACTCTCTGTCGGAAGTACTGGGGACATGTGCCCCAGCTCAACATACTCTCGCATAAATTCTATATATCGTTGTCGCAGTAGCTCGCTGGCCTTAAATCGTCGCTCGAGTGACAATAATCGTTTTTCAGCTATCTGTCGGGACTCACCCAATTCGCTTACTGAATCGCAAAACGGTAAACGAGTTACAAATCGCCCGGAATCATCGCGTGTTGCACCTTCGAATATTTTCTCGAATTTTCGTTCGTCTTTGGACCACACTCGCGTCGACCTTTCTGATTTGATTTCCTCGATATTCCAAAATCGCGCAAGATTTTCGTTCAGAGTACGGCTGTGATCGTGAGAACAAACGAGTACTGAAGTATCTGGAGCCTGATGCGATCGCGTTGGCACTGGCCCGGCCAGTACCCAACCGAGAGCCGTGTTTTGAAGAGTTGGCTTGTCGTTACCTAACTGTATTTTACCCGTCTCGAGGAGGCTTTGAAAAAACTCGGCTCCTATTAACATTTCGACTTTACTTGGATCGTAATAAAACGGGTCGGCGAGTTTGATCGTGCTCGGTATTGATAGTTCGTTTGACTCGAATTTAAAAGACGGCAAATCGTTCGTGATTCGCGGTACGACTAGGCAATGAACGTTTATACGTAACTTCGAATGTCGTGAGGTAATGATAACATTACAATCTTGCGTTACTTGACTTTTCATCTCATTTAACCCCACGATAGGTTCGCAAATTTTTCCTGTTCGCAACCCGAGCTTATTACACGCCGCCGTCGTTATAAAATTTGCCTCGCTTGCACTATCGAGTAATACGCGTATCGCCATCGGTGTTCCCTTCGCGTGGTTCGCGTTTACCACGGCGGTTGACATAAGAACGCGCTTGCATCGGTTCATCGACTGGTGCATCGTCGTTATATTGTTGCTCGATGCTTCTTCTTTGTTTGTCTTGGTTGGGGCGGCAGCCGGTGATGACGAGCTAGACTTCGGCGTTTCTGTCGTTCCATCCTTGTCTCGTGGCAGATGGCACAGAGTGTTGTGTCGTCCAGAGCACTCTCGACAAGATCCCATTTTGCACGTTTTGACAAAATGATCATTTTTTAAGCAGTTGAGACATAGCCGAAGTCTTCGAGCCTCGTTGATGCGCTCTTCGACCGCCAAACCTAGAAATTTCGGGCAGAAGTAAATAAAGTGCGCACCACTGCACAAATAGCATTTACCTGATTTGTTTTCTGCCTTGTCCGTTGTACATGACGTTACATTGCTACTTGTCGCCTTGTTTTGTTTGTTGAATGGCCTGTGCGAGGAGCTCGATTCGTTCGGTGCTTCCTTGTTCGACTTTAATGTTGTATTTTTGTTTGTGTTTTCCTTTGACTTCGTACTTGCTTGTAGACGTTCGAGAATTTGACATCGCTTTTGTAAAAAATCAATTATTTTTTCGACACTGGGTGCATCGTCCGCCTCGGCTTGCCGCTCCCACTCTCGTCGAGTAGTGTTATCGAGCTTTACTTCGATCATGTAGAGTATTAATTCATCCCACGCTTCCGTCGGGAGTTGCATTGCCTTTAATACTCGAAGATGTTTGAGCGTGTGATCGACAAGATCACGGATGGCACTCGCGGACTCGCGTTCGACCTTCGGCATCTCGAATAAACAATGAATATGTTTTTTCTTTATAGATCGCGGATCGTCGTAGCGCTTCTTTAATAACTCCCATGCCACCTCGTAATTCGCGCTTGAAATGTCGATCGATTCTATTATCTTGGCCGCATTACCTGTCAACGATGAGGTTAAATACTGATATTTTTGAATATTTGAGAGCTCGGCATGATCGTGCACTAATGCCTTGAAAGTCTCGCAATATCGTTTCCACTCCTCGATTTTTCCGTCGAACGTCGGTAATTGCACCACTGGAAGTTTCACTTGAGGTTCTCGATGTCCACCAATATTTCGATTATTCGTCAAAAGTTCCAATAAAGCAGCCTGTTGCTGCAAAATTTGCATTATCTGTTCGTTCGGCTGTTGTGTGATTGGTTCAACCGTGGAAGAACTAGGAAGCCCGCCTTGTGATTGGCCGTTGGCCCCGTCACATGATGTCTCCGTCGGCGCCGCCATATTATTTCGAAGAGTTTTTAACGCAACCGTTGCTCGAACAATTCTTTCATCGAACTCCTCGTCTTCTACTTGATCACGCACTGCTAATTCTTCTGTCTCACTCAGATCGAGCAATCGAAGCTGTTGAGCGTCGAATGTTGTCTTCGCTTCTTGTAGCTGAGCTAAACGCTCGTTTATTTCTTCGATCGAGAATCGTTTCGTTCCCTCGAGTGCTTGCGCGATGTGATTCTCGATGCGACTTACCTTGGCTTTCACGCGCCCTCGTTCCTTGCGATACGCTGCGGCGGCGGCGTCCATCTTGACGATCTCGATGTATTCTCTGGGCGAATATTTTCCGTGTCCTTGTGACACTCACTCTTGTTGTTGCTATATCGACCACTAGTTTTGCCATCCGGCTCGAAGGACCATGTTTGAATTGAAACACTCTTTATTGCCGATTTGATCGATTTGGTTACAAAGTCTGATTGATATCACTTGCTTCGACTAACTCGATCGACGCACTGTCGCCAACTGGTCCCCACCACCCTCGCACGCGCCACCTACCCTCGTCGTGGACATTTCACGCACGCAGTGAGCACGTGATCGAGCACGGTCGTGACATTACTATACTAAGGATAAAATAAGAAAATATATGAAAGACAGAACAATTTGTACAAAACAATTTCTCACAAGAAACGCACACTAACAGTGGCACGTCCATAGTACTCTTTGCTAAAACCGTCAAAGACTTCGAAAACGTTTTAGCGATTTCTTCTTCGCGTAATTCAATGTCTATGTTGTGAGGTTCGTAAGCACCTATATTGTCTTTCATTTTATTTCGAACTTCTTTCAAAAAAGATACATTTCCTTGATCCAGGGCTTCATCTAGATTACGTAAATTGTTTGTTAATTTTACAATGACGTACACCAAGTCTTTTATGTACCTCACAAACGGAAAATGTGGTGACAATATCAAGACAGGAATGAATATTGATTTGCACGTTGTACAGTCAACATAACAACTAAGAGAATGACCTAATTTATTAGGACGACCATGTTCAGTACCGCATTTCTGTATATTCTGAACTAACGTGCCCACATTTTTCGAAGTGCACATAGACAAAGCTGTAATAAATGAAACATATTTATTAAAAACAGTAACGTCGTTAAGTTTGCATAGTAGCTTTTCGCATGTCCAACGTATTGTTTTTTTGCCACAATTGATTTCGGGTGGCATTAAATTTGAAACTTTACCGTCGGAATCCATAACAAGCCATTCATTCATCTCAGCTCCTTGTTCGTATGCAGTTTCTGAAAAAAATGCCTCCTTTGTCGCGCAATGTCTTGAAATTCCACAAAGGGCTGTAAGCTGCAATTCAACATCCGCGGACTGGCACATTTTTCTTTTTTCCAAGGCAGCAACACACTTATCTCTGCAAGTTTTTAGTTTCTTTTCCAATAGACACAATTCATTCTTTCTGTGTGTGAAACACCATTTAACAATATTTTCGGCTTCCAACCTACACCTTCCTTTATCTTTAATGTCAAGTACAGCTGACAGCTGTTGAATGTAGTGTTCCTCCGATTTACGTATCTTGAAAGTATTAATGACACGATATTTTGCTGTAACTTTCGTGCTGCTGATATCTTCAACTGCAATTGATGTGATGTGTCATTAGTATGATGGGATGAAAGATTCTCAAATTTTTGACACCTGTTATTTTCTGCACTACTAGCTGAAAAGTCGTATTTTTCTCCCGACTGTTGTGTGAAAAAGAACGAAGAGTCTGCGACATCTGACACATCTGATGGTAGTGATAATTTATTCACTGGAACAGTTGTATTATCAGGTTCAGGACTTAAAGATTGTCGTAATGCTTCTTCTATGAATTTTTGCCGACTTTTCTCCTTCTGCATTTTTTATAATTCTTGGTGAACTTGTGATTACGTCTTTTTTTTTATTTCTTTTAGTAATTTTTCCATTGTCTTTACAAAATTTAGTGCTGTCGTCCACGCGCATACTTTTTGCTACGTGTTTGTTCTGACTAGCATAATAATTTGTGTGAACGGAAGAGTTAGAATCAATCGGCATATTCTGTGAATCGCTGTAAACAAGGCTCAATAATTCCATTGGATCTACATTAACTGTTGGAGTACTGTAATGTGTATTACCTTGAGACTGGACATTATTAGTGTCAATGCAATTCGGGCTCTCTTCAGACTGAAGTGATACATGAATATTGCGAGATTGATGTAGAATATCTTTAACTTCAAAAGACGTTTGTGTTTTTGTAGTTACGTTGTTACACAGTTCTTTTGTAGGGAATGGTTCGATGCACATATTTTCTAACATTTTGAGCAAATGTTTTCTCATTACTGGTACGTCGAAAATAAGTTCCTCCGGTTGAGCGTCAAAAATCAAAGATGTTGCAATGGCGATTGCAAGAACGCCACAATCTGTGAAATTCGACTGCGACTGGACGACAGGAAATGACATGTTATTCAAATCACATTGAGGATGTAATTTCTGTAGAAATAATTTCTGAGATTCAGTGAATCATAAATACTAATTTTATTAGTTTTGGTGTTGTAGAAACTGCAAATCCAGTGTGCCTGGCCATGTAATATTTGTATGTGATCGATTCCTGGAGGTACTGCTTGTACCTTGCTCAAGTCTTGGTCATAAATTGTTTCATGTGGCAAATAATTCGTGCTATTTTGAACGAGAGACACAAAAACAGACATGTGTTTGTCTGTAAGACAATGATTTCCTATTATGTACTTTTTATTTTGTGACGATAAGAGAAGGAGTTCCATCTTAGGTAGCCCTTGCCAAGTTATTTTCTTTTTCGCTGTCTTCGGCGGTTTATGAACCTTGACTGTGTTATTGTTGTTTGCAATTTGTGTCAAACTACCAGTTTTGTGGTGAGACTGCAATAGTTTCGTATCTGCATGTACAACATTCATGCGCAAAAATTTTGGAACGATAACTTTCATGTCCTTATGCGTTGTTGCTACATTTTTAGCATTCAAGGCTGTTGTGTAAGACAACTCCGCTGAAGAAGTTTCGTTCGGTCTGGATAAAGTCTTGACTGCATCAGCATGTGAAAGTGCCCCAGAAGTTATATAGTCATTCTCCATATCCATTGAATTGTGTTCACTTGCAACATTTGCAGTTGCATTAGTTTGTACGTTAATGACTGTTGTAGCTGGCAACGAACGCGTTTCAAATTTAACACTGGTGTGTACTTTGCTATTGATATTCTTAGCTGGTTTTCCAGCAGATACACATCGTTTTGCAGCTTTCTTGGTTTCTCTGTAATACCCTGCACTTCGATCACGACATAAAAGGGCAAGAAGCAAAGGTTTTATACGCTTTTCTTTCTTTTTATTTTGTGGAAAGTGATGAAATTCGCCAGTTTCAAATAATTTCAACAAATGACTTCTCATCAAATCATGTTCGTAAGAAATCGTTTGTGGTTGTGCGCGGAATAAACAGGACACAGCGAAAGCTATTGCGTAAACTCCACAATCAACACCGCTTGGTTGTTGTTGCACGTTGTGAAACTGAACGTTTTTGAGATCGTAATTAGGAAACAGTCTTAATAGAATGTCAACTAACTGAGTGGATGGTGATTTGTTGTTCATTGAATCATATATTTGCACCTGTTCTGTGTTGTAATAGCAACAAATCCAGTGTTCGGGAAGACCTATTATTTGTATAAGTTCTTTGTTTATTGGAGCTGGTGTAATAACGTCTAATGCATACCATACGACTTTTTGTGGATTGTAATCGTATTGTTTCAGCACAGCATGGAATACATCAATGTGAGTGTCTTCCAATTGTTGAGTTTTGCTCCGCAGGATATCTTTATCCTTGTCGGAAAGGTCAGAAACCCAAAAGTTGTCCATTATGAACATCCTCTGAGTCAAAAATTGTTTGCCTTTATTGTTAGGTCCAAAGAAATGTAAAATGCTTGTACCAAGAGCTCGCACGAATTACGAAAATTCGGAGCTGCAATTTAACAGCTCACACGAGTCAATATCTCGGAGCTACAAAGTAAACGATAAGCCCAAACAAGTTTAGCAGTAACTTGGAGCTGATGTACATAAATAGAGTAAAAAAAATTGTGAAATTATTTGTATTAAAAGTTGATGATGAAGACTGCTTATTACCCCGAAGATATGCGGCGTCCGTCCCTGTAAAAAAGTTTATCGTCAAAGAATCTTAGAAATAGAAATAAGCTATAATTTCACGTAAGGTGAAACTATTGTAAAATGGCAATGTTTATATTTGCACGAAATTAAAAGGATCTGGTGACGAATATTCAGTCCATCGTTTTTAAGTATAGAAAATGTTCCTTGAGTACGCCAAAAAGCTATTCACAGAGCAGGCCAAGTGTTTGTAGCCAAAATACATGAGTGTATGTAAATATTATATCGTCATATAATTATGTTACGTCCGAACCAGAATGAAGGCCAATTTACCTAGTCTGGTGCCTTTACCGAACCGTAATATACTGATGCTTT
>JARPRH010000368.1:9173-37522 GCA_031763665.1 Calameuta haemorrhoidalis
ATGCAGCTATTGCTCGTCTGTGATTGGTCAACTTTGATCGCTAATAGCTCGGTTAATTTTTGTCGTACAACATTTTGAGACCTGCCATTTTGTTCAGCGTGATCTCCTCTATCGCGCTATGTACTTATCATCAGATAGTTGCGATACACCCTGTATATATGTATATGTACTTCTAAAGATGGTTACAGGTATGTATTGTATAATTTTAATAGTATTTTCGACGGTAAAATTTTGTCTGTGTGCTCCGATTTGGATTATCATTTCTTTAACATGCTTTCGTATACATATATTGTCTTTGAAAGCTATGTCAAGAATGAAATTTTTATTGAACTTTGACATTGTTCTTTGAATTTTGTCAATAGGCAAAATAGCATGCAGATCGAGCATGACTATTGGTCAAAGTGAATGTATATTACTATTTGTTCGCAATTTTTCCTATGTACAGTGTGCTTTTTTTAATTTTACATTTTCATTTTCAAATGAAATATCTGTAAAATTAATTTCTATTGTTGAATCATGTATTTCATTCCTGTATATTGCTATATTTTTTACTAATAGTTTGACGTTCAAAATGGCAACGACTCATAATGAAGAGTCCATGCGTGCTTTACAGGGGCTGTTGAACGTGGCTTGAAAATAGATGTATTATCAGATGGTTAATTTTTTTATGTACCCGGTATATACCGTCTCTTGAGATTTAGAGTGCTTAGAATTGTATGTTCACGCATCTGGACAACTGAATTGTGATAGCGTCTTATTTAATTTTTAGTTTATTATTTATGTATTTCGTGATTATTAATTTTTTTTTCTAAATTATATCGTTTTAAGAATTTTTGGGCGTGATAATTTTTTATTGTTTATTATTTTCGTAATTTTTCTCAAACTTCCTCTTGTGCTTTAAGCCTTTGGGTATTGCTGCGAGTTTCTTATTTACGTTCCTTCCGGGTACGACTAGATGGAAAATATTCAAAGACGTTTTTTTCATGGAAGCTTTTTACTTCGAGATGTTGCTTATTACCATAAGCAATCTTGAGTACTGACAATAGATAAAATGCAATAACATTCTAGGAATTATAATCACTGTCATTAAAAAAAATCAAATAATTCAATTGGCAGTAGTGACACGTCTTTTCGTACTTCACGATTTTTAAATATGTACTTGAATGATGATTCATTGCTTATTTTCATGATATATCTGAAGAATGATAATTTCATGATACAACTTACAATCAGAAGAATGTTGAATGTCAAAAATTTTACTTCAGGAATTAGTCCTCAAATTTGGAAAGCTGTTCGCACTCTGCAAATTACAGAGATTTGCCGTAACAAACGATAAGTAAACATTTCGATAGATTTGCATTACGTTATAAAGGGACACGCTTAGAATTGAATTTTATTTTTCCTGGCCGAATGAAGGTTTGTTGATTAGATTACGTTACTGTAATTTAGTTTGGTTTGTAGGAGAAACAGGCAACAATCGTGGAGACAATTTGACTCTGAAGTCAGTCCGCGATTTACGTCAGGCTCAAAAAGTGTAGAAAGACACTGAAAGAAAACGAAGAGATTGACTATTTAATCGAACATTTCTAAGTTTCAAAAGAATAAACCCAAAATGAAATGAAATATTAAATTCACAGCAGTATTACGCGATTGAGTTTTTCAATAATTTATTTGATAATAAAATTTCTAAATGAAATTGCGACGTTCATTTAAGCATAAGAAATGAATAAATTTTTCGAATCATATTAGCGTTCATTTCGTTGATACAAGAGTCAAACCATTTCAAAACTGAGGCGATTGGAATTTCATTGATTTCCTTTTCCTGATAAAGTCTTTAAACGGCACTTTCTCTTCAAAGTCTTTATGGGCCAGTTCAAGTATCGTATCTTTACTAACCAGTTTCATTGAATCATAAGATAAGAATTTTGCTGTATAATGATCAAAAAGATCATTTAAATCATTCCTACTGATTTATACTCTATAATACCTAACTGAGCTCAAACAGACTTTATACAGATTCCGTTGAGATAACTGAACGAAGAACAGGTCAATTTAAAAAAAAAATGAAACGATCATGCTTTACTCTTTTTTTTTTTCTTAAGATTTTAGCAAAAAGCGTAAAATATTTTATATGTAACTCAATAAATTCCTACGGGTAATAAGATGTCATTTTTTAGGTTAAAATAAGAAAAAAATATATTTTCTATTTATCAGTCGGTATAGGTTTAGATATTTTCACTAAATTGTTACAATTTGCCATAGGTACACCTGCTATTGTTGGTACAAGCATCCAATATCTCAGACATTGAAGTCGGAACCTGCCTTCCGTTTCCTTCTTTGTTCACCGCAAACAATTGCAATCTCATATCCTGGTCTACGCCGTCAGTTGTGTAAACGAACACCTATGTCTACAGGTATAACTTTAGCTTTCGTAGAATGACGCAAGCTTGCTTAAATCTCTCTTTCTTCGTGGAAAACACTTCGATGCAGCAGCATTCAGAAAACAAGGCAAAACAAATACAGGATTTTTATTTAATTTCGCCTGGATTTTATCAATGAATGCAAATACTATTTCTATAGATATCATTATCGACAGTCATATATTCTTACCAGCGTGTACTTTATCTTCTTATAATTCCATACGCAAGCAGATTGGAATCGCGTGTCTTTTTGAAAATGCAATTTATTTGAAACTCTACTCGATGATTTCTGTAGCGGCAACATTGGTAATGCAGGAGCGTAACTAGCTTCAATTTGTACAATTTGTAGTCAATGGCACAAGGAGGTTAGTATTCATTTGAGTAACCTAACTAGTGAAATAATTCAATAACCTAACTTATTGCTATGCGAACTGTCAGTGTACGCTTGTGTGAATCTGTCACGGTGAGTTGTGCCAGAACTCTGGTTTTGCCTAGACGTCATTGTTTCGAGAGTCGACACTGCCGTGTCGGCCACTTGGGCCCAACTTCAGTTGATACTGAATACTGAATAACTCTGTATGTTATGATGATGAACGACTAATGCAAAAAGATGCAGGGGTACGATAAAATCGTAATGTCCCGTTGTGCAATTTACTTAACCAGTTAACCTGGCATTTAATTGGAGGTCACGCGGACCCAAACTGTCTCGGGACAAAAATTTTTCAGACCAAAAGTCAACAGGCAGCGTACGTGTTCCAAAAGTCGAAAACGATCGTCGGCCAGAGATAGCCGAATGTCTGGTACTACAGGTTTTTGGTTTATTTTTAACATTCTGCCATCTACAGCTAGAAAGATGTACACTGGATACATTTTACATTCATAGTTTTAAATAATTGATAATAATAAGACGAGATCACAGTCGAAGATCAATCGATCGAAATTAATTATTGATTGTCCCTGTGGCTGGTGATCGATTAAATTGGATTTTCCATATAAGAAATTTTCTTTTGACACCGCTACTATCTAATATTTGTTTTTTAACGTTTACGAAGGAAATGGGTCAAACGATTCATAGCAATGAGCATAGTGGTAACAGTTGCAAAAGAAGAAGAACAAGATAAAGTAAGGAAAGAAAGGCGATATAAAGGAAGTTTTTAGACAGGATGCCCTGGGCATCTGGAGGATCTATACGATTCCGAGGTCCATTCTTTTGGTCCTGCGTCCATGTCGGCGTATCCTACACTAAACGCGCGGGTAGTTACTATAATGGAAGGGTGCACTCACTGAAGGATAGAAATAATGATACAGCATGCGGCACAGAGGCGGGTAAACCTTTTTTTTTTCTCGCAAAAAAAATACAGCCAGAGGGTTAGCCCTGCAATTTGAAGGACTCCCCGAACAAAAGTAATTGCTCGTCTGCAGTATGCTCGACGAAATCCGAATAAAATTCGAAATTCGAAATGTGGACCAAAGAGATGATTAAAGGAACGAGATGGAAAGGATATCTTGAACTATATTATTTATGAGAGAGTTCTTTACTTTTTTTTTTTTTTTTTTGAGAAAAATCAATGTAATCTTCAGTCACTTGGATTTTTTTCGAATTATCAAAGTTGACAGGACCAACCTCTAGGTGCGTGTTCGCTAACTTTTCAATTATAAAATTCTTCTGGCCGTGTAATACTCGTTGTTCGGACCGTGGCTGAATTTACTCTGTGGCAGGACGCATGTTTCGTAATGGGATCCAGTTTTATGAGAACTGTCGAGCGTAAATGTTCTTAGGACAAAAACATGGGGGGGCTTCGATTTCGTAGAATCTTGCCCATTTCTTTCTAGGTGTTTGTTCCTTCTGTCCTTAAGCCGAAATTACAAGAGGGTTTTTGTCGCGCAGCAAAGCCGCGATTCCATGCCACTTGAAAAGCATAATTGCCTTCTGGAAAGGAATAATTGCCTCGCGTGCTGCTCGGCTGGACGTCCAGATACTTGGAAAGACAATTAATTTACTTGACCGATTCGCGCTGTTGTTTCAACGATCCGACTTACCTATTAAAACTAACACAGCTGGTAAACCGAGGAAACTAAATCGATTTTCGTTGAATTAATTACGTTTTATTTTCACCAATAATTTCACATTATTATATTATCATTGTCGCGTGTTCTGCGAATCCCGTTGTTTTTATATAACTATCAAGTCATGTGATCAATAAAAGTTTGCCAATAATAATTTTGTATTTTTTTTTCTAACAGCATAAAAAAACTCACCGAATCTTTTACTTGTAGAACAATCAAAAATATTTTTTTTAATTAAAGCTTAAAATTAATTTTCAACGATAACGTGCATTGGATCTACAATTCAAATGGCTTCTTTAGCTGTTCAATTTTTTGAATAGATCACAAATTTCTAGATCGTCCACCTAGTACGAGCCGGATAGATTAAGAGCCACACTTTGAATTTTTAAATAATGAGTCTATAATGCTTAATCGACGTATCATATTTTTATTGCTTTAATGATATTTAGAGACAAAAAATAAAATAATACTAGTTCAAAAAATAAATAATACTACATATCTTCCATTATCATATCTTCCACAACCTCTCATATCTTCCATTTATTCCATTATTCCGAATAAATAGTTATTGAGAATGTCAATTGATTAATTGACATTATAAATTGTTAATATCATTCTGGGTTTGAGTAAATAGTTTGTATATCATATCATAGTATATCATAGTTTAAACCAATAGCAATTCATTAGGTTGCAAAGCATTTAATTTTGTTAGACGAATTAAATGATTACCATGTGATTTCAATGAAATCCCAGAGAGACAGTTGGCAGATAGATGTAATTGACCTGGCGCCGATGATTGATCACTAGTGCTTATTCATTTTGATAACCTTGAGATAATTTCATTAAGTGATATTTATTGATAACTTATCAAGTGTATCGTCGTAATTCAGTATAATGGAAGCCAGATGAGATTATTATTATTGTTAGATAAGGAATGAATTATATTTATGTGCGATCAAGTAACTGCAATACTTCTTTTTGTGTCAATAAGGATATAATTCTGCAGTATGCACAAAAGTTAGTAAATTTAAATTCTATGTAGAAAACATGATACTTGCATTTAATTTATTTGAATTACAACGTGCATATAGTTTTTAGGTATTTGCACAATTTTCTAATTATTTTGGAGTAAAGTATTTACTGGCGTAATTATTAAAAAAAATAGTTATGTAATTTGTCGCTAGAGACTTCATTGTTTTCGGTCTGTCAAAAAGGTACATTGAACTCGTGGACCGACTATACGCATACATATGCACACCCGGTCCAGCCTAAATTCACCATCTGATATCCGGTATAAGATACCGCATCTAAAGACTGTGGAATGTATGTATATGCAAATCTTGTCGAAAAAATTAAATTACTGTTAAGAAAGAGATAGTCCATAAATTCGTGTTATCTATATCGGTAAAAAATGTATTTTACCAAATTTCGCGAAATAAACTGTCCCACGTGGTAAAACAACGTACGCAAAACTAGCAAAATTAGTAATCGACAAAAATTGTCAGAGTAAAAATAGCCTCGATAGAATCCTACGTCGTTTTGATTTTTTTTCACAAAGAATATACCAGTATTACCATAGACGAACTTTCACGAAGGACTGTACAGGGTGACAGCTTCCGGAGGACGGCAGATGCATTTTTGAGGTGGCCGAGCATTAAATTTACGCCGAGGGCTAATCGATTCCGCGAGAACTGGTCGACTGATTTTTCCAGAGAAAAAAGAAGCGAGAGCTTCGCGTTCATAAAAAGCCTCACGAACAAATCGATTCTCATTGTTCCACATACGTGACGAAATTCTACGAAAGTTTGTCAATGCTAACTTTGCAATACGCAAAATTCAAACGTAACAAGGCGCACGTGTGATTTACGAATTTTTCGGCCATTAAATACCGTCTTAGATTATAAACCGTCATAAAACCTACAGCGAATGCGAAAACACGCTATGCCGGTAACGTTAGTTACGAGTTAAGGCGATTGGCTGGGATAATAGCGACAACTTTAACTACCGTGTCGTTTCGAAGGTATTTAGTTTCTTCCTCACGTCGAGTAATTCCCGCTTCGAGGAACCATATGACGCACTGGTTACCTATAGTCTTTAAAACACACATGAGCCCACGAAATGGATGCCTGTCAGCATAACCTATTAATCTACCATTTGTAAAATCTCTCATTCGGTAATAAGATTTTACATATGCCCTTTCGCAATTACACGCAATAGATACAAAATAAGTATACATATGCCGTCACATGTGTAACTCTTTGAAAATCGAGTCCACAGCAGAAATACAAAAATTCTGCTACCTTTAAAGATTAAACGATAATAAATTATCGCGTGTTATACGAGAGTCGTGAATGTTTCCGTGATGTAATAAGTAACCTGAAATTTGTATAGTGTAAAAACTAAAAATTTAAACTGCTCAGAGGAAGCATGCGTGAAAACAATAAGAGGTACTAAGAAGTGCAGTAACGTAGTTTAACTTCCGTATTGGATCCTTAAGGCCTTTGTAGGAACAGACTACGAATCGCTGAACGTGAACGTGTATAAAGCAAATGCTGGGAAATCTTTGAGTAAGAGCTTAGCAGCGTGCATATTATTTCCAAGCAGTTAAAAGTGCTTAGTTACAAGCGAAAGTTTAGATAGCAAATCACCGTTTCTACCTGTGTATTAAAATACGGTTATCTTACTTAAAAGAGCCGCGCCGCTACGTTATATTACGTCGATTGAAGTATAGGACCTATTATTGAATTTTCAGCGCCTCTATAATGCATTGTCGAAACCACGCGCTGGCTGTTTCCTGTTTCTCTTGTTCCTGCCGTTCGGACTTATGGATATGATCAATACTGCGATATTCAAACAGAAGGTTTATAGTTGGTGCGCAGTGATATTCGGGTCAGAACGAAAGGGGAATATTTTACGCTCCATTTAAACTGCGCGATATTTTCTAATACGATAAATCAGTGAAACTTTCACTGATATTTTCAGTCGTTTTACAATTTACCCAAGAATTCGTGAGTTCAGGTCTGACTCACTGGTACATCAGTGATTACAGCTTCGTAGAATTCGTATCAGCTTTGTCATATGGTTTGCCACATTGTTACGTGCCAGTCGTTGCTGGTGATACTAACGGGTGATACTAATGAACGGTAAATTGATGCGGTAATAAATACATATATGTTACGCGAAGCTTCTTTCATGCTAGAATCGAATATTATTATAGAATACTGTAACGTTCGAAATTGCTTTGTTTCGTTCTTTATTACGTAGCCTTTTTTTTTTAGTAGTAATTTTATAAGCTCTGCAGTTGACTATTTGCATAGATACGCAGATCCAATATTTATACATGTGTTGCTGTGCAGGTGCATTTCGTCAGCGTGACCAATTTCGCTGGGCGTTATTTTCTGCTGGATTTATTGTTTGCGTAAACACTGAAATCCATGCTGAGATGTGGGATCTATGTGTACCCACATATGCTGGCGACTATTCATACAAAAGAAGGGGCGTGTACAACTAGAAAAAATGGGAAAAAAGATGTTAAAAATATTACGGGACGAAAACCGTAAGGAAAATCAAGTCATTTCCCGCAAATGTAAAATCGCACATGTGCGCGTTAAGAAAGTAGATATAGAGAGTGGGCTGCAAAATAGGGTTCCAAAAATAAATAAAATAGGATCTAAATGTAAGAAAATCAAATTCTAATACATACATGTATCTACCAGGATTCCGATGTATCTGTAAATACCGACAGACGACGACCCCACGTCGATGAAGCAAGCAGAAATAGGGAGGAAAATTTTTTGAAAAGCAATCATATGGAAAATAAGTATAGAATTTTCAAGCTTTATTCTCCTTGATAAAAAAGGCATCTAATCTGAACGCACCTCTGTATTCAGATTAGCCTCATAATATTTTCGAGCTGCGAACAGGAAAAGAAAATCAGGATATACTCGAAAAGATTAAATAATCAGATCGACGAAAATTCAAAATTTTCCAGTGAGTTTCCCTCGACGATAAATTATCCAGCACCCTCGTCACAACAGGGGGCGTTTAATAATTTCATTTATTACCGAGAAAAAGCTAAATCTTTATTTCTCTCTTTCTCCCTCAGCCAGCTCCTTTGTATCTGGTCCTCTCGCTCTCTCGAAATTCTCTATCGTCACTCTTACTTTTTCCACAGGGCCGTTTCCCATCGTCGACTTTCGCTCTCGTCTTCTCAGTTCGCTTATCGACGCGGATGCTGTGGAAAGTTCGTCTAACGTATAGTCTGCCGTTTGTTTTCCTTCTCGAAAAAGGGGAGCAGAGAAAACAGGCAAATCAGTCTTGAGCGTCGAGAAAGAAATCCTTTCGGGTCGGAACGGAAATTAATAAGATTGAAGGGTGGAAACAAAATAATTTATGGTTCAAGGCTGTGATAAGCTTCTCGATACTTGTATTCATGCTGCTTTGTGTAATCATCAGGAATCATTTATGCATGTGTTGGTAGGCAAGTTCGTTATCTATATTGACGTAACAATTATATTCTCTGCGTGAGTGTTAGGTATGACTATGTGTAGTATGATAATAATAGATGCAATAATGATAATATCAAACGAAGCGACTCGTACGTTAGTCATAACAATGATAATAATTGTTGATGTACAAACGAAATTCTCGAGTCATTCTTATTTTGGTGCTGATTGCGTGATTCTGATGATGCGCTTGATGATCGATACTGATATTGGAGGTATTGATAAATTTCGTTAAAATCTAAGTATTCGATCCCACAGGACACGAAGTATCTGGGAAACATCTGCACGACGTTTTTAGGACATCCAAGGGGCATCATTACGATGTCTGTGCTGTTTTTCATTGTTACATGTTGGTATTAATGGCGGATAGCGAAGGTTAGTTGATGGATAATTGAAAGTTTGTGTGGAATTTTATGCGGTTTTCTTTATACGTTTGTAAAATATTATAAAACTTGAACATTTGGCAATTAACGAAACTTAGTATAGCAATTTTTGTAAGAGCTGTGCAATGATTTATTGGTGTTATTAAGCTTAATTCTTTAGCTTAATTCTTCTGAAATCAATGCTTTTTGCGTTAAATATTGTGCACCTGACATTTTCTCGATATGATACAAGCACCAGAGTATAGCGAAATGAATTTACTAGACATCAATCTGCATTCTCAGAAGAATAACGTATGATCCTTTTTATGCCTTTAGATGATCCAGTCCAAGTACGAAATTATCATTAAAATCTTTCGACCTATGATTACAAAGTTGCAATATTTCAAAAATAAATTATTCATAGTGATAGAAAAATTCGTACAGTTTACACAGTAAAATTTCATAAATATGTATTTCTAATGACAGCAAGTACTTTCCTGGTTGAATGAACAATTAATCGGATGTACTGATACGATTCTGGAATTCAATATTCTATGGGCTTTCGTCGTGGACAAATCATGGGAATTGCATGAATGGGAGGATTTCCAAAGCCGGAAAACAAATTGCAGGTATGGCTGACATTTCCATTCTCGTTTGTTAAGGATCGAGAGCTGGATTCACTGGCTTCATTTGGCAAATCCCTTGGCTCGAACCACGAAATCATTCAAGTGACCCAATAATCGTTAATAATAATCCCAATAACGTGCCTTAGACAAACGCAGTGCATTGATCAGTAGATCAGGATCTTTTTTATGTCTCAGTAGCATAATATGTGTATTATATTATTCGCGATCTGCATATGTTGTTCTTAAGACCCATCCTAGCAGAACGACAACTCGAGGCTATAAAAATCCTGGAAATCAGAGAGATAACATAAAATTTGACGTTCGTTATCGAGAAAATCTCGGCCGAAGGGTCTTTTGTAATCACCCGTTATACATATATTTTTAACGTGTTTTAATTGGCTGAAAAGCATATATATTGTAGAGCCTTTAAGCCTTAAGCCCAATCCATATTTCAGTATTTACTTTAATGACCCAGGGGTGTACTACAACCCCATTAAATTTTTCTTCTGGTCAAGCGTGAAACAGAAGAACGAAATTCTCAAAATGACAACCTTATTTAGGAATTGTATGCATTACACTCAAATAATTTGAAATTTGAAAATATTATTTTTCTATGATAATATATTTACGAGTCAAGGCCTAGGAAGTAGAGCTAGTAGTTAGTTGAAAGTTTTAAAGAGAAAAAAAAACTTTCTACCTGCCCAAGGACTACAGATTTTGGAGCAGGATTAAAGAGTTAATGTTAATTGAGGAACAGAAAGCATTTTAGTAAAATGTAATGTGTTACGTTAACTTTTGTAAAATTTGATGTCCTTGCCACTCGGGCGACTCTACATTCACAATCTCCGTTATTCCTGTGGGAAAGTGCATCAAAGGTGAGATGAAATGGCCAAGAGGAGGCTTCCATGGCCTGCGAAATTGGACGGGAGGGGTAGTCATGGTAACGATTATCTATGCCGTAGCCTCAGGGTGTTAAGCAGACCGTGCATCAGCCAAATTCCTCGAACCAAGTTTCCTAATAAGTTGCCCCTACCTGCCACCAGGTGATTCCTTTTTAATAGATCCGATAAATTTTATTGACAAATTTTTTACTCACGAGAGAAATTAATTTTATTCCGCAATGATCTTTTATCTGTTATGACGACTGTTACGTTGGTTTCAAGGCAATTCTGACGTTTAATGTTTTCAAAATTATCAGTCACAATGGCAGTCAATAATTTGTGTTTGGCTTTTGAGAAAATTGTGCGTCCTCGGCTGACCCGAGTCTAAAAAATTAGCACTGCTTCGACCTTCATGGATCTTAAGGTACTTAAGATACGCTTAAGGAAAATTTAATGAAGATTTAATGAAATACTCGGTATTGGCTAAAAGTTACTTATTCTTTATCAGAAAGGTAAAGTGATGATTTGTCATAAAGAAAAGGGCGATAAGAAAAGCTAAATATTAGGGTAATATTTAATATTTATAATACATTAAATAATAAAGCGGTGCAAATTCATTAGCTGTAAAGGGTGATAAGTCGAGCTATAACAAAGACAGTTTAATTTGGACGCAAGTTACTTGATTACGTTCAATAAAATACGAAAATGCTTATGAATTGCCATAAAAATTTCACGGTTCATAAAATAAATGAATAATTCTGTATAACATTATTTTTCGATAAATCCTTTAAAAAAAAGTGTAATACGACAGAGACCTATTACACATATCAGACTTGTGAATTAACCTTTATATACATACTGTATGGATATACATATGCAACATTTTTAATAAGTCACTGTGGCTGTACCAATCGATGGCAGATCTTGGACATGTCGGTTAAAATCTTTCTCATGTTCTAATTTCGCTCCTGTAACATTCCTTTGACATACTCTAAAAGTTAAGTCCAACATATGCATGAAATGAAATATAGATGAAATAATTTTTACATGAAGCAGAACATTGTTACCTGGCAGCTGCATAATCACTGTACGAATATAATACCCGAGCAGATTACTGGATGAAAAGTGGTCCAAGCAAAAGCGACTTATAAGATATAAAAATGAAAGTTTGAACAATTTTTTGTTATTAGTCGACAGTAATGCCTGAAATATTGAATGAATAAATTACATAAAAAATCCTTGTTAGATTTCACAATCTAAAGTAAACACACCCTTAGGAAGCTCCACTATAAAACTAATATACTTATATTTTCGTTAAGCTTGTTAAAACTATAGAAAGAATAAAAATGCTAAGCAGTTCCAACAAAGACATTTGAACTTCATCCTTCCACGAAGTTTCTACTGAGGAAGCAGCAGAGGTATCTTCGAAATTCCTTATAAAGAAAAAAGACGCTGTCCCAGAGGAACTGGCAAGGGGTACCAACGTGACGGAGATCTTCAAGAGGGCTGATGGGAAGCAGAGCTAGCCGAATGCCTGATGTCTACGTAAACGCTTGACTTCTGGAGCCACAGTTGCCAAATCGATTTGCTTCCTACAGCAATGACTATTTTTCAGGCAAATCATAAGCCCAACGCATTTTAGGAATATAACCGGTATGAAAAACCATAAGGTATAATAGGGATGCTAAAATTTGTCCTAAAAATTTTCACACACACTACCCATAAAACGATGCAAATTCTCAATGGTCTATTAACGACCAAATATATTCTTATTATACATTAAATCAGTATTTACAGGATTATTCAGTGTTATTACAGGAATTGATAAGAATCAAATAAATGCACTGACCCGAGTTTCAGGTCCCAAATAAACGTCTATACGTTTGTCAAGTATTAGTATGCTATATCGATGACATGAAAAATAATATTAGTATCGCATATCGGAGCGCATTGATACAAAGGATATTCGATAAAATAGTTTTATTAAAAAAAAGTGCATACTTCTTGGGAATCTTGCCAGGCTTTAAGAATGTAGCGTAACGTGAAGTTAAAACGTGGAAGGGATGACAAAATCTGAAAGCGGAAGGAGTGAATTTCAGCAAATTCGCCAACAGAGGAATCTGAAATTCCACGGAAGTCAATCTATCCGGTAGTGTTACGTATAGGCGGATACGTGTAGTTGTAAAGGTGGGTTGTCGCAGTGACAGTCCACGTTGGAGTGATGTATGTGGTTATATAATGATAGTAGTAGTAGTAGGCGAACTTCTAGAATAGGGTACTGGAGAGAATTCGAAATTAGGCTCAGTTCCATCTCGATGCTGTTCACTCCCCATTCTGACGTTAGCAAACGGACAAATGACCGTTGGCAAGAAAAGGGGTCGCGTCTAACCTCGAATACGTGCTCGGTGACTCCGAACACCCTAGATCCCAAATACTGAACCTCCAGAGCCGTAAAACAAGAGCCAAGCTATTTTCATCGTGGAAATACACGCGAACACGGATCTACGGTAGCGAGAGACGAGTCTTCTTAGAAACGTACCGGTTGCTGCCATTTGCCTACGTATCGCCAGATCCACAGTTTAAAGATGCTCGTGAGTGATGCTGATTTAGAAACCTCGCTGATGTATGAACTGATCTATTATTGACTCTTGACCTTCTAATCTGCGATTTGTTGCACTTTCTATTTTATGTGGCTTTATTTCCTTTTATGACTTTCTCTGACATATAGCACGTATGAACTCCAGGTAGATACATTCACGATTCATCCTTTTGAATTTTCAATAGCTTTTTTGAAAAGCGAAATTTTTTCCTTTCCCTTCCTACATGGAACCTCCTTCGCATCATTGGATGTAACTTTAAGTCTGACTTTAAGTTTTAATTTTTGTTCTGTACAATACGAATCCGTGAATGAATATGATTTGTTATTTTTAAAATTAAATTGGATTAATCGAAACTGTATCTGTTGCGCGGAATAATTATTATTGGAGCATTGATTAGTATTTGGACAAAAAATTCTAGTAGCACGTGCGATGTCTGTCAAAATTTATCACAGTGTTATTGTATGTCGCACTATAGTTTACTTCGTAAATCTTACTATAGTTGTCATTACGTGAGAAATTTTGTCTCAACTATTACTCCAGTAATTATCCAAACATTAATTATTGTGCTAATAATCGTAACTATAAATTTTTCTTACTCTGAAAAACAATAAGGTTTTGCACGAGAATGCACCGAAGAATGTAATAGCGTGTCTACTAAATTTAGTGAAGATCCTAGCGAAATGTACATTTCGTTAGACTTTCTGTATCGCATGTTCTGAAATGCTCAACTGAGAAACTACGCTTACTAAATTTTTATAGCGCTGCGCGAAGGAAAAGGATGTCGTTTGCGCACTCGATAACTGCTGTCAACTATCGCCGGAAATTCGACGGACTGGAAACATAACTCAAAATCGACATCCGCTCACGATTTCATATGACATTCAACCTGTCGATGTGTGAGTTGTCGGTGTCTATTAGATCCATCAGTGTCGATATACACGTAGTACCGCGTTACGTGAATACCAACACTACTCTCCAAAATACGATACAAAATCCCGAAACAGCATCCATAAGCTGATAAATCTGTCTCGAGTGTCCGGGTTTACATAAATCTGATAAAAATCGTACCAGGATCAAACTACCTATAAAAAAGTATATCCTTTTATATCGTAATTAAAATAGTCCCAATCCAAAAGTCTTCATTATACAAACACGTCACACACGTAACTTCATTTTACCATCCATACCCTCCAATCGTTGGATTCCACACATCCGATTGGATGAAGAAATATTAAAAATCGAACACATGTTATCACTAGCCGACAGATAAAAAATAAATTAAAAATAATGTATTTCCTACTCGTCAATATGAACTGACGTAATACGAGTCCTGTGAAGTGACACGAAACAAATAAAAAAAAATGATTAACTTTCCGATAATGTTACGTCAAAATCCAGAGTCACGGACCAGTTTTTCAAATTGCGTCAAGGCGAGGAACATTTTTCATCGGATGCCACGTGAGTGGCACAGAGACAAATGCTTGCGTCACGTATTTCCGTAGCGGGTTGTTCAAGAGTCACGTGGGAGTTGAAAACGGAGGACACATTAAAGTAGGATAACGGTTGCGTATGGTTCGGTAAAAGGGAAGTTTGAGAGTGGAAGGACGAGAAGACAGGATTGAGAGATGAACAGGAGAAAGAGAGACGTTAAGAGAAGATGGGAGCTCGAGAGAGAGAGAGACAAGGAATACAAGCGTGCACTTGATACCTGCAGAGAGAGGAAGAGAGAGGACCGTATGACTGTAGGAGACAAAACATAACAAATGCGACACCGTTTGTTTCCTCTGGAGGGATAATAATGGAGCGTAGGTGCGAGATATTGGGTATAAAATGGAGGATGGATTTGTATGCAGACGACACCTGTCGTTCCGACGCTGCAATACGCGTGATCAAATTCCCAAAGCGAAGTGTCGGAGGCAGCGGTATAAGGTAGCACGTGAACGGAACTTCATTGACGCAGGAAAGACGAAGAAAAGGATAGACGATAGGAGGGTAAGAAGACACGATGCATAAGACAGAGAGAGAAACAGTGTCTTCTGGGGGGTCCCTTTCACCAAGAAATATCTTCTTCGTGTGGCTTTCTGACAGATCGGCAATGCAATAGGATCCGGATGAAATTATGGGAACGGCATTTCCTGTATTGTCTTGGATCTCGGTTGGGGTTGGGTCGTCGGCCGAAAAAGTTCGAAAGATGATAGGGCGAGATAGCTTGTCCTTTTTCTTTATTCCTTTTTGGCGAAGGGGACGAGATAGAGATCGGAGAACTTTATCCTGTGAACTAGCAACATGGATTTTAACATAGGTTGAATAGGAGGAATAAAAAGAATGGCGGGCGGTGGTCAGAGAGCAAAGAAAAATATCGAGCGGCACACGGGAAGAAATAGCATGCGAACAAATCTTTGGAATCCGTCGAGATAGTCGCTACCTGAAAACCTACCCTGTCGGCTCTGGACTCTCACGTAACAATAAAATGAAAACGAGAGTTTACGGTGCCAGACACTTTCTACCTGACAAAATTCTTCTCTACTACTATGGGCTCTCTTAAGCATTTCTTTAGATTCTCATGAATTACTCGAAGTGGCTATTCGAACAACTTTTTGACAGACTCCTGCGGATCCGGCAGCCACGTTTCTTTCATTCTCATTGATATACCCAACTTGCAATCGGTGAAGTGTCTTAGGATAGAATTTACAAAATTCTGACAAATTTTGAGTGGTCCTTTTTTTTATATGAAATTGATTTCCATATGTTCCACTAACGAATCAGTTATTATACTTATTATAATTAAATTATTATAAACATTTAAATCACGTGTGACATTCCTAATGCATTTTCAACGTGACTACTTCTAGTAGGTCTCCCCAGTCGAGTTTTTTTATTATTAATATTTTGCAAGCATAAAGAAACAGCCGATTATACGTAATTAAGTTCTAAACAGTAAAAGTCCACATGTGCAGTTTACCCAATATTTAAGTTGATTTTTATATAATCCAATCCTGATTATAGGTACGTTTAGGAATATTAATATCAAAAGCTTTTTAGAATGCAATTATGAAATTCGAGTTACATCAACCACAAGTTTCATGTGAGCATGCAGTAATGTCTAATTAGTATAAAAATCCTGCACCTTTCATATCCTGTTAAAACTACAGTAATCACACGTTATAAATCTATAATACATGGTGGTACAGCAATTTTAATGCGCGTGAAAGCCACAGAATGCGTAATACTCATATCAGAATATCAGAAAAGATAAAAGAACTTATAATCCAATATCGCGTAACTCGAATGCTTTTTTGTTTAAATAAATCCTGTCCTTTTAAATATGTATATATTTAATACTATATAACATGTCTAGTATAGGCATATATGTGTACACAATTGTTTAAATAAAATAATGACCTCGTCCATTAGCATTTCTAGAAATTCATTAAATAATCTTTCCATTACTCTAAATTAAATCTGTTACGACGAATCGTGGTTGATTATTCGCTCTGTAACATGCATAGAAATGTACGTGTATGATATCTGCGCTATCTGCATTGCACGCCATAGGCTCTGGTTATACGTATGTTCTATGTGTGCACATCTGCACATGTTCACTAACATTTAAGTGTATCGCATATCATTTTTTAATTGATATTTTACCCTAATTGAATTTCGAACTACTGTCATTCCGAGAATTACATATGACAAAACATATGTTATTACATGCTGTCGCAAGCTAAATGAATCTTCAACACATAACGTATAATACATAAAGTATTGTGTATACCACAAAGCTGGTCTTCTTAGAATTTTATTCATCATATTGTTAAACGCCATTGTGACCTTCTTTCTTAAATCCTTTTAACTTTTTAATATTTGCCATTTTACGCATTTATGGTTTCTTATTTATCACAACCGATTGATTGTCAGTAAGTAAAATAAAAATAATATATTTATTCCAAATCAAGCTCCATTAATTGATCTTGCATTTATTCGCTTTGCACATATGTAATTTTGATGAAATTTCAATTCTCAAAAATCACTCAAAATACTCTATTATTTCCTACAGATTTAAGTTCATCGAGTTAAGTTCATAAGATTTGCATATATCTGAGTTATAAAGATTACAATATTTTTTTTAGACATTCAAAGGAATACTGACATATCTGGAAAAAAATAAATCTCAACAAAACAACTTAGAGTATCAATGTTCAGTCAGTGAAGCACAAAGGTTCCTGCTTTTCAAAGACCTTTCGGTATTCCATTTCGAGAAACGACTGGAAGAAGAAATCAAAGGAAAAATTGTTTTTTTGTTTCAAAAGATCACCAGCCCAATATAACCATTCTTATGGATTCTATTTCCTCAAAGGAGGTATTACTCCTGCCAAGGAACCTTATCTATTTACTCCAGATAAACGTGAAAGCTGAGTGCATTTCCGGTTGCTACACTGGTTCCTGGAATCTAAATCAAATTATACCGAGAGTAACATGATACATGTAAGACATAGCTAAACATTGTACATATGTTACATATCGATTAAACGAATCGAGTGTATTGATTTTGTTGAATGATCTATTGACGTGAGTAAAAAACATATGTTCAATCGTATATTATTATAAAATAATTTTCAATATTAGTATTAATATTGTGGAATGCACGTCTAAGGTCATCAAAGATTTCATATGACGTAGGTTTATGAACCTTAGAGATTTTCACGGTAGTATCGGAATCATCTTTAACCTTCATCTTTTCTTTAATCATCATATTCATTGGAAATCTTTGTTTCAATTAAAGAGAGAAACGAACTAATAACACAATATATTATTTGCTGTACCAGAATTTTTTCCCGGAATACGTGAATTATAAGTTACAATCACAGACTGAAATACATATTTCGTTATCATGCCTTGTAATAGTATGAAATTTAAAATAATTTTGAAAAATTAATATTTTCAACGAAAGTTGTAGCTGAATTTTTTTTTCGGAAAATAATACGGTAAGCAGATTTTGTAAAATATAATGTTTCGATGAATTACACGAACGGAAGAGATATACGATTGAAATTTTCTAGAATCCGTGTAAATTACAGAGTATACTATACACACACACACGCACAATATATATACATATACGGTGAGATCCAACGCGCATAATATCCCACGTGAGAAATTTAAGCACGTTTCTCCCATAAAGTCACGTGTGTATCCATTACCCAGGATGCCATAGCTTGTAAACCCCTGTATAATGGTATAGGTGCTAAGTTATTTTCCGAAATGAGATTTGCTCGAAGAAAAGCTTGCGCCCATAATTTCGTCGTCAGAAAAATATAATTCTTATTTTATACGCCAAGAAGAAAAAAATTTATTACAAGACAAAAATAAAGTGATCATGTTCCGTGAAGTAATAAAAACTTGCAGCTATAGTCATACGTACAATTGTATTAAATGATACGTAGTATTTTCGTTAGATCCTTTTCTCTATAATATTCGAATAAATTCAAATGCGCTAATTAAAGTTAGGGCATTTATTTGATTTCTACAAAAAAGCCAACTTCACCCAGTATATTTTAACTGATCAGCCCTACATCTGTATCTTTAACACGTGGAACCAGATTGACCAGATTTGGGTGACGATTATGTTTTCCTGGGACCCCGTCGAATGTAAATGGGTGACGTTCTACATCGTACAGTTAAATAGGATTTTACAAGTATTTAATCGAATTAACATGTGTAAACATAATTGCTCTATGCATCTTCCGTATATTTACGACTTCGATTATCGAATTTGGTTCCCGCAGGAAACTCGAGCGATTTTCGCTGGGCGTTCGACGTGTTAATAAATTCATCTAAAAACGTTCTACAGATCATTATCTCGGATACACATGTATGTATAGTGTTATTATATATATACACATACATGTGTACATATACAATTTAAGGCTCTATAGGATATTTAATGAGCCTAAGTAGATAAAATCACACGTATATAATATTTGCGTGAGAAGTTTGCCTGGTCTGATGGCATCGCATCAACTTTACGAACACGATTAGCTCGGCACGTTTCGAACGAGGCTTAAGAGTAAAAGTGGTAAGAATAAGGAACAACGGTAGATAAGTTCATAAAGCACGATGATTTGTAAAAAGGCCTTAAGGCAAGGCAGCTAATTCAATTGATCACACGATATTTACACCTGGGGCTCCAAGCTTTATGAGCTCAATTTCTTAAGGTATTTTTTTTTCCCAGCTTCTTTTGTTACCTTTTTCCACTTGAACGGTTTTGGTTCCAAGGGAATGGTAATGGCTTGATCGGTTCCGGGAACAAGCGGAATAGCACCGGGGGAAATAATATTCTCAGAACGGAATGATGGATGAGACCCAGACGTCGCTCTTGGCACGAGTACAGGTATACAATAGTTTTCATTCCTTTCTCGCTTTTCTACTCTCGCTGGAGCCAGCATCTCTTCCTCTCCAGACTTCGCGTCTCCTTTCTTTATTTGCCAAAGAACTTTGCCACTTCATGACTCCGCGACATAATGATTTCTTGGCTGCCGAGTCAATAGCTATTTCTTCAGTCGAATCAGGTAGACTGAGTATGTTTTTCAAATTTTTCTCCAGTATACATACTTGTTATATGCGAGCACGCGTCTTTAATGCAACAAACATTGGATGCTGCGGGGAGCTTCCGCATTTTTGACAAGTTACACATTTTTATCGTAATCGTATCTTTCTCCAACTACGGAATAAGAACTTTTGGCTCGGACAAATTTCGGTGTAGTGGGAAGTTTTTTTTTTTGAAGTGAGTTTAACGTAGGGCTGTATCTTTTTCAAATGCACTAAATGGCATTTTTTTTCAAAACTACAGTTTTTTCATCATTTTGAAAATCTCAAGAGAATGTATTTTAAACCAAATTACTCAAAACTTTTACCACGTGTTTAAGGAAATTTCAAAATATGAATTAAGGTATCTGCAATCTTGTAAGTTTGTTCTTCCGATGAGATAACAAGCTTCAAATCTCTAAACGTATGGGCTTAGACTAGCTTGAAAATTTGCATATGGAAAAGTAGCCGATCAAAATTATTAGCAATATATAATTTTGTATGAGGATACATAAAAAAAAATCTTTAATTATAAATCGATTCCTCCGAATTTTCACTTGGAGCCTTTTTTCACGAATACATAAATCATTGACGCGAATTCCCATAATTTCTAAACTAACGTACATAATTCGATAAAATTTCTTATCCACGATCTTCATAACGTTCCCTAATATTTTTTCAAATATTTTTTACAAAAAATTTAACCATGTCTCCAATTTTACTTAGATCTCCTCTTAATCATATCCCGATGAACAGATTGCACAATGCTGTTATAATGATCTTTCTAATCGTACCGATGGAATTTATGCTTACGTCAACAATCTACGATATAGTATCCGAACAGAAAATTGACTAATAATAATTTGCGAAATTACGTAACGACTTGTTCACGGATATCTTAGCGTGTCGTAGTGACCCTTGCACAATGATGCAGTATCACTCGTGCAAGGTAACATACGGCAGCGTTAATTAAGATATATAAAAAATACCGTCGATCGGTATATAAAAACATCATCATCATCATCATCAGGCTGCGAGGGAAATACCAAAAGCGTATAATAAGCATGAATAATCGTATTCGGGAAATCCCGTTAAAAATTGGAGAAAGAACGTAGCACGCAGAACAAAAAATTCCCTAACGATCTATCTAGTAATAAGTCGTGGGAGAAAAACTGTGCGCAAGAGAGAAAAAAGAAGACAAAGGGGAACGGAGGAGAATCGACTTACCGGCGCAGTACTGAAACACAGAGCGATTGATACAAGAAAATTTCTGAAATCATTCATTCTGATGTTAAAGTTTTATTTGGAGTATGAAAAAATAATTTTTGGAAATGCACTCGTAAATAAAATCCCACATGGTCATGCGTTCCATGAAAAGGTTCTTGTTTTCCCAAAAGAAAATAATAAGTTTGCATATGAACTTTGAGTCTATAAATTAAATCTATAAATATCTTATGTATTCCACTTTCATAACCGATAACTATAAGATATATAAATGAAAACACCCGTAAATTTCGATTTTCACCCCATCACTGCCAACTTATGTTTTATCGTATGGATCTTCTTGCATATGTGTTTTATTCAAGCATCAGTTACAACGCATGAAAGACGTGACTTCGTGCAATTTTTAATTCACGAATATTTACCTAGATGTCAACCCAGTCGATTTTTAGGTCATTGAAGAATATAACTTCCCACCTTGAGAGTGTTAAAATTTTTGTCAAAGTTTATATACCGTAATCCATATCTGATATGCGCCATAGCACAGAATTCAATATTTTCCAAAATTACCTTCCAGAGCTTAAAATGATAAAACATTAGCGAAATGGACCTCAATCGTTTCTAGACTGACACTAATGTAATCTTCCTATCCTTTCAAGGTATTCGCGTTGAATAACCGCGGGTTATATTTATGGTTAAAATCCGCGAACCCGGAGGCGTTTGCAAGCACCAACGTGGATCGTCGAGATAACGAAGCGTTTTACTAGAAACGGATGCCGTCGGATTAGACTTGGAGTTTCGACGTAGTTCCACGGCGAAGGAGGTCTGTTCAACTCGATAACGATATTAGTGACGGCCACGGATGAGGGTAACGGCTGCTACTCCGTTAACTTGCTTGAAATGCCTCCTGAGCTCGAGAAATTCCAAAAACTCGAAGGACCCTCGATGAGCTGGGTCGACAAGATGGAACTTCAAACGAATGGACAATAATTGTGAAACGACACCGCCAAGCTTCCAATCTTAAAGCCATAAACGAAAGAAGATCCGGGTTTCGGTATCAGAGGTCACTTACCCGGTATGAGTCCAACAATAAAAATAGCTCCACCTACTGGCACTCGTTCCTATGTACCACGAATATTTAATATCTCACATAAAGATCGGCGCATTGGTCAGTTCAACTAAAACTCAAATATAGAACTGGGATACATATTTTAGAAAAAAAAAAAAAATCATCAGGAGCACATATATCGAAACTGAACGAGGGTCCAGACATGACGCAGCCATGCATCGTATTAATGTTCTCCAGACGTTTCTATCTTTAGCACAGTTAAAGAATAATGCTGTTAGGTTAGGTCAGGTCACCCTTATCAGATGTAAAGGATCATCACGAGATGCTGTCCTACCTGGTCCTTGCTTCCTTGTGCACCAGGACAAAGTTATCGAGTCCAAAGTGCGTAGAAGGATAAAACGAAGCGCGAAGGATGGACCAGACCTACCTAGGTGGCTCCTGTGAAGTCCTGATGAAGATTACTCTACCCGTGTGCAGATGCACGTGCACGTGCGTAGGGCGTCCATGCACGAGACTGAACAAAGGAAAGTTCTAAGAGTTCACAAATCCCCGTCGATCGGTCTTGTGACTTTGACGAGCGCACGATGGTTCTAAGACTACCTATTACAGCGCAATCATTCAGGCAGACGTTGCAATATTATCTCCCATAGATTTCACCATTTTTTCCTTTACGGATTCCATTTACTGCTTCGAAGGTAAAATTTGAGGGTAACGATCGCGTCGTCGTCGTCTCTTTGCCAAGCTCATCGAGATCGTCCACTGGAGTACCTGGTGCATTTAATCGGCTTGCACGTTAAAAGTCCACAGGAGTAACGAGAGTTCTTATAAGTAATGCGCATGCGCATAAGGGGTTATTATAAAGTAATACTCAGACTGACAATGAGTAGCGCCAAGTGTGACGTGGGACTTTATGGCAGAGTGAATCGGTGAAAAAAGGTATACGTTAGTCAGCGGGGAGCAAACGGACAAGATGTACAATGGACCGTCGTTGAGAAACTGAGAGGATGAGAGTAGGGAAGGAGGAGCGAGAAGAAGACTTGTGTGGTCATCCGGAGGCTGCTTGGGCTGGGAAGGAAAGGGGATCCGAGTAGCGAGTGTATGCTTAACAAGGTGTCAAAGCGCAGGTAGATCAATTTGTAAGGATAGAAGACTGAGAGATCGAAAGAATGAAGGAGTAAAAGAAAGGCCGACCCCCTCGTCTCTTATCGGCTCGACCTTTTTAACGTGCCTTGCTTTTTTTTTTTCTTCCACGCTGCGTGACTATTATTTGACCGAAATATGATTAACGATTAAGATTATTTAATGTTACAACGATTTTGAGCATCGGATGAATTTTTAATGAACGATTTGACTGCGCTCTTCATTTTAGGGCTTATTATAGTCGGTGGGATCATAAGTGAAGAAAAAAGTTGTCTATAGAAATTCATTCTCATACTTGTTGCGCACAGAATATGTTAACGTTGATTAAACGAAATCGATGCGCCGAGAATATGGAGGAATAATTTGTTAAAAAAAATTAATAATCGTGTGAAGGCGTTGTTGAAAAAAATTAATAAACGTGATTAGTAAACGAAGAATTAATGGAATAGCTAGCAGTAGCTTTTATTATAACTCGTGTACAAACCGTCGTTATTGCTTTTTCTTAAAAATAATTTCACAGATTTTCATTGTTAAGAGAGACAGATGGGTTTTTGGAATGAGCTGAAATATAATAATTTCTTTAAATGCTGCACCTGCGGGCAGCATTAGTCACTAATAAAAAGTGCAAATGGAGGCAGTAAATCTACCAATAAGTGAAAAGAATGGTCGGACGTGATCATAAGAAAATCGATAGATTCCCATCCCCGTAAAGCCACAGCAATTTGAAGGACAAAGTTGAGAAACTAGAGCATTTATATTTTCCGTACGAGAACCAGACAATCAAAACTACAGTATCAGGTTCTAGATATCGACTTTCGTTTAAATAATAGCATCAGCCATTTTAAATTTCCCAGCGTACATCTCATAAATACAAACAGTACATATACGTATTCCCATGCCGGAGAAAGTTACGTAATAAAAGTGAACACGCCATGGATTATGAAATAATTGCAACACCCTTCGCGAATTATAATCGTACGTAACGTCTCATCCGTCCAGACGTGACAAAAAAAACCAGTCAAGTTATACCTCGACCTAACGATCTTCATCAGTCGCAAGAAAGAAATAAAGGTTGCCACGAGAGAAGAGCGTACTTGCTGAGATTGTAGCGTGGAAATTGGCAGGAGGTTGGATTAACGAGAGTTACCGTGTTTCAAAGCGAATTAGCAGTGCACATGCACCGAGACTAGTTACTGGAAGGAGTTTATCGAGACACGATACGAACAGTGGTTGCCAACCGGGATTAAAAGGGAAAACCCCCCCTCTTTTCAGAAAACGTATCTAAGCACCGAAGTCCCAACGACAAACTGCTGCTGCGTCTCGTCGTCGCCGATTTCCACAGGGATCTCGGCGCTCGCGCTTCAAATGAGCTCGAAGAAGTAGCTACTGGTTAATCCACCTGGGACGACCGCATTCTAATCCGACTGTACGCCGAGACACGAGTATAGTACGAGGTACACAGAGCCAGAATGGTGGAAACTCGGCGAGTACAGTTCATCCAGGAATTTCGAATTAATCCAGTTCCCATTGGGCCGACAGTGGCGACATACCAGTACTTTGTTGGAGTCGCCAAATACACGTCAGGTGTCTACTCTTCTAGAAGGAATTCTCCCGAGGGACTATACATGACGTTACTACACGAGATGCATGCGCGAGCGATCCGCCACGATACGTGGCTATAAGGATACACACGTGTCCGTGACACATGGGAAGCTAAGTACAGCGCTTGTACGTACACGTACGCTGCGTGTATCCGACAGGGACCGACAGTGACCGACAGTGACTCCACCTTACAGGAAGTGGCATTCCGACTTATACATCCGGTGTGGCTACTTACGGGCAGGTGTCCGTCCATTATCGCTCTATTTTCGATTCAACGACGATTCTCTAACAGTTGAGTATTTACATCTTTCCCTTTTGGATCTCTCATATTCATCTTTTCAGTAGCTCACGAAGGTTTAGTGCCAAAGTGTTATCGATATTCTCTGGGCGAGGCTGCAGCCTCAAGAAACGCCATTAAACGAATTAATCGATTCGCGGAATCTCTCCTGTGTATTCGTACGATTTCCTTGATGTTTTACGCTTCTTTGGTTCAGCTAATCGGAAACGATAAGGAAGTTAGGGTAGGGTCAGAGATTAGGTTTTGGCAGGAATTGCATGCTGCGGTTCAGCTAGCAGCCATTTAATATTCACTGTAAATACAATAGCTAACATCGAGTTACGTATATTGTATATCATGATAATATACTCTGTTCTATGCAGTGTTAACATGCGAGGTTTGCAAACAGAAATTGTGTTTGGACTATAGCGCCTGAGGCATGTGCTGTACGTTTTCTACGGTACCTATATGTATATGTATGTGTTTATTATTGAATTCGTCAAAAGGATAAACTTAACCCAGTTTCGTTCCATAAACAATATCGTTTAACTTTGATAAATTTTTCTATTATCTGATTCATGCTAAATCAACGAGATTGATGTGATTGATTTATCATTAGGAGAAATTAAATTTTGATGCATCGGTGTATGCATTTTTTTTGCAGTCCAAACAATAGCAGTCCTCTTATCATCGATAGAGATTTTTTTTAAGGTAAATATCGTCTATCAGTATTTTATTGCAATTTTATTTATAACCTGTACAGCATCGTCATTTCAAATTTAATTTAATTTTAAATTCTCAGAAGGTCTGCTATTCTACTTAGAAATTTAACACTGATGGACATTTTATTCACTCTCGTTTTTCAAGCAACGTTCAAGTTCCTAAGATTATGCTACTCCTATGACTCTATTATGTCACCTCGTGTGCAAACTAAGACAGTATAATTACGTTAGTATTTCGTTACGTGTCATGTACCGAGTATCTTGCTACTATGTTTGTGCAGACACAAGCTGTAGCAAATAATATTATTAGATAGATTTATATCAAAAGATAAATTTTAATTGGGTTCTTATTACTTTCAAAGAAAGATAAATTACATTAATTTCTCTTTGTTTTCCTTGGTGGGAGATCTTAAATGAGTTATTCAAGAATATTTGGCATACGTACCATCTGAGTCAAGAACTTGTTGTATAGCAAAGCTCCGACATACATTTTATCATAAAATCATAACATACATTTTCGTCTGACTGACGTAAGGGAGTACTTGATAGGTACAACGTTCTACAGGCAACTTGAGAAACTTGACATGAACTCTGAACTCCGAATTTGGTATCTGCTTGCTGTCTCCTGGATAAGATACTGTCCTGTGCTAACCAATTTACTTTACTGTCAAGCACGTCTACATGCATGGTATGGGTCAGGACATTGGTTTCATATTTTTAGGGGACTCTTTGGTGCTGTGTGTCATAGGGAGAGAGGCCCCTCAAAGTGAAACCGATCTATCTCGCGTTCCGACCATATCTCTTTTTTTATCTACATTAATTTATGAAATACAATGATCTAGATTATTTACATCGTTAAGCTCATATTTAATTAATATTGTAGTACCAAAACTAGCAGTTTAAGTGGAAAAGGTAAAACAGCATCTGTGTACTGATAAGATGTAACGATAAAGTGATGATGTAAACGTGAAGATTTTGGGGGAACTGATACAAAACTGGGAGGTCAGGCCAGTAGAAAACGACGGAAGCCGTATTTTGGAAATAAAATACTACTACTAGTACTAAAATAAAAATGTGTCCCTATTGTTATCTTATATTTCCACAATGATATATCACATGGCCAATATGATTTTACAACTTATCACTTAACTTTCTTCTTTATATTTCTTTGCAAATTTAATAAAATCAATTTCTATAGAAACAACTGCTAATATTCAAAGCCCTAACGTATTCTCAGTGAAGAACGAAACATTAAATTCACCGGTGCGGAATGACTTTGATGATAGCGGACATGCTTCTAAAATGAAGTTTATAAGGATCCAGTGGTCGAACAGCCCTAGGGGGAAAGGAGGTGAAGCAGCATGACCTGAACAAACCTGAACAAACCTGAACAAACCTGAACAAGCCTGAACCGCCCGAGCGACGAACGGATCTGTGAACGGTCTGAACCCGGGTTCACTTGGCAAAAACTCACCGCTAGACCGGTCCCCTCACAGGCATTGGCACTGCTCTATCTACCTACAATGCTCACACCCAGGAACGTACACTCGTGATAATTCGCGCGCGCCCCGTAACACAAGTCCTCCTTCACCGTCACATTCGCGCGTTACCACTAACCAATCCTACCACCCGCTGATAACAATAAAGAATCACGTTAATGGAACAGGTAAGTACAAGCGTCTCGACACGGAGTTCAAGGTTAGACAATTAACGAGACACGACCGATACGAGCCTACCAATTATTATCATTAGCACGTATCCCAAGTTGAAAGACGCGATCAGAAGATGACTTGCGATTGATCGAATAAAAAAAAACTATAATCATACCACCCGATACAGCTGTCGAAGATGAAGATGATTATTAAACAATCCATATAAGACGTGATTTAATTTATACCTTAATTACGTACCAATCCGTCCGATCGAACAAGAGTAACAACGCCGTCGATGAAGCATTAAAATTAAGCAATTCGGTTTGAACGAACCTTCACTTTCCGAAAGCAACCAGCACGCAGTACAGCCCTGTCCGCTGTATACTTGACACGTTGAAAGGAGAACCAAGAAACGAAGTTCCCAGCTCTCTGTCCGACTCCCATGAAGCCAGAGGCCTCGCGCTTGCTTACTGGGCCAGTCCGAGCGAACAAACTTGCAAATTGCATGTGTGCACACCGTGCCTGTATAACCGCGTGGACGAGTGCATTGAGTCACGCCAGAGGTGGTCACGTTATAACGATACAATGGGTGTCAGGAATATTCCGATAAGCTCGAAAGG
>JARPRH010000368.1:38413-80875 GCA_031763665.1 Calameuta haemorrhoidalis
ATCTTCTATACTTCCCACTGATGAATGCTCTTGCCGTGTACAGCAGAAAAGTAGACGGAGAAACATGTCGTTACGAACAGACGTATTTAGTTGTCAGAATGCAGAGACTCGTACTTTTCGTTTTACGTGACAATTTTTGGACTCGTGTGTTCTGCTACTTCTGTGTGGTTTATGAAAATTCATAAATTCTTTGAGAAAAATGGTTCACGCTCCTTACGTTCTTATCTGGTCTACGCTTAGGTATTTGTCTACAACAGACAATTTTTGACTCGTGTGTCCTACTACTTCTGTGTGGTTAATGAAAATTCATAAATTCACTCGAGAAAAATGGTTCACGATCCTTACGTCCTTATCTGGTCTACGCTTAGGTATTTGTCTACAGACGTTCTGTGAGAAAGTCGTGTTGTGGGCAAACATCCTTCGGGGATCAGCTGAGCGCTTTCTTCGATAAATATTTTTGTTTATCGATCGATATACCCCTTTGTTATCCTGATAATGGTATAATTTTGTTGAACTCGCGTATTTTTTATTAGCTGTTCGAAATTCTGAATTTCTTTTTGCCATTGATTTAAAACTTTTTTTTTCTTATCTCTCGTGCACTGTATTCTTTCTCGTAGGAATATCGGTACGTCGATGATAGAAATAATCATTCGTGCGATTTTATAGGGCAGTTTGCAAATAAAATCGCTATTGAAGGATTGACGCTTTACTACAGTAATTAGACAGGAAGATGTCACTTTGCGATCCGGTTCAAGTCCGGGTCCAACATTTCATCGTCATTTGGCTCCTTTAAAACTGCTACCGGATGGATATGAGACGGTTGTAGAAGCTTCTTCCGACTTAAGAATTCGTTGTCTGGTCTCCGGAGATTACGAAAAGTTTCGACAGATTTCTTACGCTTGAAGTTTAATGGATCGCCAAGATCCTCGTTCTCGATTTTCAGGATTTAAGATCAGCTCGACTAGGGCGACATCGATCCTCTTTTCGTGAGTTTTCGCCCCATCGGATAACGCTGCACTCGAGTTACACTGATCGCAAATAACTTCGTTCGTCCCAGGAAGTTATTTCCAGTGTGCCTTTTTGACCTCCACCTACGTATTACGCCATGTACGATTCGCCATCTTTGTCCGTATCTCATTAGTTTTATATTTCCTTCTCCAGATATATTTCCCATCGAAAATCAGTTTCATATGCATGGGACTTTATTACGTTGTAAACATACACAGGATAATATTGTACTAGGACTGTACTATATACGTACACACATATGCACACATATACTGTATACATATGTATGTATTTGATTGAGTTTACAGTACAAGGAGTTATCGACGTACAGGATATACATGTACACAATTATCTAAACGACCTAGATTGAGATTGTAAATGGATTTGCATTTACCGCAGGTTCCTAGTACCAATTCGTGTTGCCACTTCATAACCTAAAAACCGATTAACACTGTAAAATATTAGAAAGGTCATTCGATACACTTTTCCTCGATAATTTCCATCGTAGCGATAGTGAAAACTTTCTCCTTTGTCTTTTATCGTTCTCTTCGAATATTCGGCAGATCTTCGTGCGAGTATCAATACACGCGTATACATACGTAAAAGCTCAGTATACACACGCGACAATCTACCCACGTAAACGGGATACTGTAAGTTCTTGGAATTTATTCTCTCGCGGTGGCCATACTGCGAGAAGATCTAAAATTAAATAAAGCGACGAGTAAAGAAGCACTTAGCCCTTCGCCCTTCTCGCCAGACGATTCTCCCTATCGTTAAAACGACTCAAGCCCGTTTGCCCTTTCGCTCTGCGAACGCCTTGCGAAATGAAATTACGATGAGAAACACACGTGAGCTCGAAAGTTTAACCAGCTTAATGCAATCGCTCTCCACTGTTCGAAGCCATTGAATAACATATCGTACGAGCCTAGAGCGATAACGTTATTTTCCTTCCAGAGTCCCGCACGGTACATAAAGAAAGAAAGTTCAATACTTATTTCGATCGATAATGAAAATAATAATTTCGAGGTCGACCGCGATCGATATGATATTTCTTGTGCCACTTTCACGTAACGTTCGAACCAAGAGAGACTATTAGTGTTCGGCACCACACGCAGAGTTCGATCCATGCTATTTCACATATTTAAACGTCGCCCGTGTAATGCCAGTATTACCGACGTACGTTGTTTCGGTGTAACAACTTCCTGGTATCGTAATTCGTAGCGAAGCAATAAGACCAGCTTGCCAGCCGGCCCGCTTCTTGCCCGCCGATACACCGACGTCGGCTTATGTGTAGCAGCAAAGTGTACGTGCGTTCGCAAAGCCATCCACAATATGTATATGTATATTCTGGGGAGACCTCAGGCTCATACATAACCGAGTAGCCGGGCGAGTAACGGAGTGGGTGTAAGCAGACTGTACCTGGCTGGATTGGTATGAGTGTCCATGAAGCCACGCGCTATTAACTGTAACAATGCTTCAGCTGAGCCTACCGTAGCTGGTTTGAGGTTAAGTTTGAGTGCTTCTACTGGATGGTTGGATGGTTGGATGGTTGGATGGTTGGATGGTTGGATGGTTGGATGGTTGGATGGTTGGAGAACGACTGGTGTGGCTGATCGACCGATCGAACGGCTGATGCGCCAAAAGCCGTGTTTACACGACACGCCGATGTCTCTTCTGAATTTACGTTCAACGCTACTGACGTGTCAAGGCTTAGTTTTAAATAGGTAACAACAGCTTTATTTGTATTAGATGCAATTTATACTTGATTTTTAACCGTGACGCAACTGGCTTAACGAAAGCATACGCGGACCTGTGGATTCCTCGGGAAATTGAGTCTCTTGGTCGCACAATGCTTATTACTTGCAACGGTCTTACCTAATTAGTGTGAAACTAGTATGAAACTTTCTCTTATGTTACAGTAGATGTATTGGTTACTTTCAAAGTTTATTAACGCTAGGTATGATAAATCAATGTTATTTTGCTTAGTTCATTGTCCTTTTGGAAAGATCGTTTTAATGTCGCGAGATAGGAATTTGCGGATCTGTAAATTTATGTGATATGGTTTAATAAGCTGACTCGTGATGCATATACAATTAATTTTGTATGCAAGTAGTTGTTCGGGATATTTAACATTGATAACAAAGATCATACATAAGTATTTTTAAATGGGAGAAATATTTTTGATTACAATCAAAGATTGTTACGCTTGTATTTACAATAATTTGTATATCTTCATATCCTTATGAATATTGTATACAGGTGCACTTATGAATCTATTACGTGTATGAATTAATTTTCGGTTCAAAAATGTAATAAATGACGGCAGCTATTAAAATTTTTAATTTTTTTCCAGCCTTAGTCTAACTTTAAAGCTCCTCTCTTGAAGCTTTGAAATGAGGTATAATAGTTGACAGTGTTCCTGAAGTAACGTCAAAAAAAAAGAGTAGCGAAAGCGATGTCATTCAAAAAGCAACATTTTAAGCACCCTGTCCAAAATTTGTATTCGAATTGAATTCCAAAAATACTGCAGGGGCCAAGAAAATGATTTGTTTCGTCTTAGACGAACGGGCTGTGCCTTATATTACGTGTAAAGAATCGGTTCGAAAGGTTTAAGAATTGAAATTTCAATCTTAAGAAAAAAATGACCCTCTTCCCGAAGCGAGCAAACAATTTATTCGGAAACAATTCCACGTATCGGATTGCTATTTGCAAAAAAAATTGCATGCCAGAAATCGAAACGGTGTAAAAAATAGTTTCGATGCGATCTGCGATTCGCGTTTTAATTAAAATGAAACTCGCGAATCTGTGCGTATAATACTGCGTCACGAATAATGGAGTTTGAAACAAACTTTTGTATAGCCTGTTTTTTAAAACTTGTTAAAACAAAATTTAATCCTCCCTTAAGAATGGGTACCAAAAGTTTTGTAGAATAGTTTCCTGAACATAGTTATAGAAGAGATTCAAGCCATCAACAATATTATCATGAAGACTTAAACTAGTGACCATTTGGAATAATATTAATAAATTAGTACCCAAGTCATATGACAAATTGTTTTGCAAGTTTCATTCCAATGAATTATATTCGATAAGAGTGAATAGACTTCGATAGCTATATAGATAATCGAACCCGACTAGTAATACTTTGCAGCTAAATAAAACAAAAATAGATTTCAAGCGTGTGCATAGTTGAAAAAACCCGGTGACAAGTCCTAATTAAATTTTTAACAAAGTAAAACCTTTAACACACGTCACATATTCGATGCTGCTTGTATGACAATGGCAAAAAAAAATCGACCAAAATACAAAGGATCACTAGGAGAGTTTTAAAAATTCGTCTTTGACAGATGCTTTTCAATACCAAAGGCACTAAAAGCATACGATCTGTACGTAAGGAATGATACGCACAACAAAAGACCGTACTCTTCAACGTATCAATGGCACTATGCAGCTTTAGAAAAACATGCAGATTCTACACAAAGCTACATATTCCTTTCGCATTTACAATTGTAGAATCCGTATTAACGCGAAAAGTGGTTTTTTGCATTCCAGTGCATTTCATCGAAATTTCGAGAGTCCACCGACGCGTTAACAGTAATTTTTTATGCATTTGCATTCATCCAATTTTACAAATTTAAAAAGCCCGCTCTGCGCTTATACGCAATATTCGCAATTATAAGTGTCTACATCGAAGCACAATTTGTGCAGATATCAAAGTCGACGAAATTCCTTTTTTGCACCGGGAACATTCGTATTCGGAGTGATGGTCTGAAGTGAATTAAAAAAAAAATCCACGTCATTCCAAACTCTGCGACTCATGGTCGCAGGTCAATATCAATTGGCTGATACTAATTGTAAGTTGTGACCTCGTGCCACTGCATTAAATGCCTTTTATATCCTTCGCGTTATTAATGAATAGCCCGTCGTCTCTTTACTCAGTTACTTCTGCAGTTCTCGAACCGTTGCCGATCGATTGACGCGCTTTTTTTTTTTTCTTTTATTAAGCTCCAATGGATTTCAATGTTGTTAGAGCCCATTTAACACGCCTTCGATTTGACACGTTCAAGCTGCCGCTGCATTGTGTCGCGTAACGCTGTTCTCGTTATCGTTTGCAAACCGTTACACTCTGGAATAACATCGGGCTGCATGGCAGATTGCTTTATCATTCTCGACTAACGGGAAGCACGAGAAATGCAAATTCACACAAATTTCATTCTCGTAGCAGTCACCGTCGTCGTCCTCGTCCTCGTTGTCAAGAAGAATCCATTAATGACAGAATGTCGACCTGATCTGATCTACTTCGAGTGAATTTTTTCTTCACTGTTTTATCCTTGTAAATTTGAGTGTCTGATTTCGTGAATTATTTTTTACTATTGCAAATTTTTTTTTTACGGACTGACAATACACATGTATTGTATCTTAGTGCATCTTGACGTGTAAAGTATTACGTGTCACTTTTGCGATAAGGTAAGAAGAAGAAGAAATTTTTAATTTTCAAATTCCTCGGGGAAAATTAGCTTTGGATTATATGTATTGCGTATCTACTATGCTTTTGGCGTTATCGTTCGAAAACGATAAATTATCCAACCCATTAGTTATAAGAAATTTGTGGAATGTGTCTGACCGCGAACAGACGTGTCGTACTCTTCTATTATTGTGGTTGGGTAGTATGTTTGCCAAGACGACGACAATGGCTTTTCTCGGTATTATATGGAAATGCAGGAACCGAGGTTTGCCAATAAAAACTCAGGAAGCATAGTTATACGTGGAAGGGTATGACGTACACGTGTGCTTTGCTAGAAAAAATTAATGTTTACATGAGCTTAAGAGACTTTATATTAATAAACTTTGATTCTGCGTTCATTTTCATAAAACTAACTAATAAGCTAAGACCTGTCGTAGTTTTAATATGAAAATTTTTTCGTTTTATTTTTCATTTTTTATTACAGGTATTATTGCACATAGTAAATTATGATAATTCGAAATTACTTTGAAGAGTTTCAAATTTGAAGCGTTAAGCTTCGCTTTTTTATATTTAAGACAATTTTGAAGCATCATAAATAGTAGAAACAGGGACTATTGGAATTTAAGTATTATCATACATGCAAACTGTTTTACCGACACTGTACGTAACTATGCTTTAAAAAACTTTATCCTTTCAACATATATTGATACTGAAACATATATGTATATACAGTGCTATGCCGAGAAGATAAATAAGAGGGAATTGCTATAAGAAAACAAATAATCGTGGCTGATGTGAAGACGATAGAAGAAAAGAGATAGAAAAGATAGAGAGGAATTATACGGAGGACACGTCGATCCTGTGAACGTAGCCAGCCTGAAAGAAAAGTCTGTGTCATACACGTTCCTGCAAATATATACGTTTCGTATGGATTTCGCCTACTGTTACGTAACGCTGGCGAATTTTCTTTGAATTTCAATGTTGCCGCAGAGGATCAAACCGTTCTCGTGGAAATGTGATTTGCGAATATAACCTAAGAGCCGGAGACGTACGAGAAACTTTCTATTCATCGATGATATGAAACTTTTTATCGTACATAAAAGTTTCGAAACCGATCGGGGTTCCTCTTGGAACTCAAGATTCTTTGAATTTGCAAGAATCTGTTTACTTCTTGACCTAAGTCAGAACTTGACTAAAGTCAGTTCCGTGGCTAAGAGGATCTTGATGGATATCAACATGTGACTCATTTATGAAGCAGCCCAATTTGTAATTATTACACGCTAAAATAAGAATAACGTTTTATAACAGTACGTGAATCGAGCCATAAAAATTTTATATAATATTGCATAATTTTTTTTGTACAGCTAAATATTGAAAATTGAAAACTACGGTAGTAGAATAGCAAGTATATGCAGAATTGCAAGGTAACCAGTCACCATTTAAAGATGCAGGCTGAGCCAAGTTATCACAGTAAACGTGTCGAAGCACGTCGACTCGTCAAGTTGAGATCAGTGGGGGGTAAAGGCAATCCAGTGAAAATATGTACCGGGTGACACCTGGAACCTTGAGCATCAAACAACGAGGACCGTAAACGAATGTTCTTTTTGAATAGAATGGCAACTGTGCATTGTGCAGGGGTCTGACCCGAGCAGATCCAATCAGACCTACCCGAGAACTGACCTGGGTCTGATTGGCGACGCAGCATCGGCCACCCGACCGACCGTCTGCAATTTCAGATACAGAGTGAAAAGCTGAGCGTCTTTCCAGGAAAAATCCTCTAGAACTCTTTGTTATTTTTTCTATTGGCACTGTGAAGAATATCTAAAAGCGTTCTTCTGCAAGACCAAGACTCCGTGTCTATTTGAAGCCATTCGAAGTGCCGATTGCTATATTAAGAACTGATGGTAAGAAAGAATGAAAAAATAGAAAAGGAGAAGAGCAGTAGAATAAACGGGTTTACGCGGAAGGTCTGTGTTGCGTCAGATCAGTTGGCCGCGCACTTACATCAAGAATCGTGACTCATTGTCGGAGCACAGTAAAGTTTCTACGACAAGCAGGTAGGAGGGCAAAGAATGGCTAAGGGGAAGAGGGGAGTAAAGAAAGAAGAGAGGAGAAACAAGAGGAATCAGGTTCCCTCCTGGTTGATGCGCTCAACACGCAAAGGAAAAGACCAGCCGCCGTCTGAACTCTATACTGAGAATTGCAGAGTTTACAACACGACGTTAACGAAAACTCACCATTCGATGCTCCGGTAACCGCGTAAGCAGCAATGAATTGCCTTGAAGGATCCGACACTAGCGTACTCCGTTGTGACGACTTCCTTAGTAAATCTGAGCCCACCGGGTAGATTCTCGAATCTGTGCAACGAGCAGTAGTCCTTCAGTTCGTTAGCGAGAGCCGAGTGAAGATGGGTGACATCCAGCACTGTTAGCACTGATATCGCACTGACTATCAGAATAGGTCCTCGCACTGCTAACATGTTTCTTTCTCGCATCTTCCAGAGGAAAAAATAACGAGGAGTAATCGTTGGACCAAAATCTGGCTTTGAGGAGCTTCTGACGTTTACGTTTATGCTGTAGTATATCGCACATAGATTATCACGTCACATTTCACGAAAGAACAAGAGAGCAGAAGGGTCTGTTGTCATTCCTAGTCAAGGTGCCCTCTAGATCGTCGAAACAAAGCTTTAACGAAGTCTACGGAGGATTCTCACGCTGGACCAGAGAGATGCCTTTTTCTAGAACGAGGAAAAAGATTTACCGAGTGCCGACCAGTCTAACCCCGTCCGCTGTCTTGTTTGATATTTGTCGTTAAACACCACCCTTTGCTCTGGCTCGAGTGTTTATCTTGAATTTTAAATAATATTCACCGCTCGTTTACTCAAAGGGCTTTTTGTACTCGTAAATTGCTTTCTACTGCTGGGCTGGCGGTTTGTCGGCCGTATATCCGCTAGGTTCAATAATTCACGTATTCACGGTTCTGTATCGTCGAAAACACTAAACTATCAATTCCTCACGGCTGTAATTAATGCGATACTCACTTCACTTTTACGTTAGACCGAAATTCAACGTGGCGCGATTGTCATGAACCTGGTTGGGAAAATAGATAATATCACCGGCAACACCACGAGAATACTTTCTAGCTTGTGTTTCGCTTACGCTCGCCACTTTATTTCGCACTCTTGAGCAACGTTCACTCTGGAGCATTTACACTGCGCGCACCGATCGCACGACGCTCACACTTCGAATGCCGGCGGCTTACTGTCAAGCTGCAACCTCGGAGCTCTTTATGGGCGCACGTTTCAAATGAGCCGCCTGTTGCCTCGGTCGCGTTCGATAATTCTCGGGAGAACTCGACCTTTCGCTTGTGTTGAAAGTTCACCCACACTATTCGCACCGCTGGATCAACACTTTATCCTCCTACATGTATATGTATACATGTGTGTGCTAACATACGCCCATTCATTATTATTATGTTAACCGTACTTTTCAATGTACGTTACATATATTGGGCCTTTTTTTATCACAAATAACAACATAATAATAAGAACGTAGAATTCAGCGTTCAGAATCTGTGTATCATAGAAGAATTATTTATTATGTCGTGAGAGTTAACATACCCGTTAGAAAAAGATGATCAAAGTAAAATATTGACTTTTTTTGTTAGATCTTGTTTTGAATTCATGTTGATATTGTCAAGCTAATTTTTTATATTAATTTTCGTACAAACTTTATATTTTTTTACAAAAAACTATGAAAACTCTCTGAAGGTTTATTTAGGTGAAATTGATTAGCTTCATATGGAAAATGTTTATTTATGAGTAAACTATATGCAAACTGGCGCCTTCGCTCGTGCATATTCATTGCCTTTAGATCGAACTTAGCAGCTCTTTCGTGGAAGTTTCGAGATTTGAGGTTTTCACTTTATATTTGCAACAATTTCTTATGGTAATTTTGCGGTGCTTTAAATATATTTGAAAGTCCAGTTCATGTTAAAAAAACAATTGAATTACAATTATATTTCAGATTTTATACATGCTTTTAAAAATTCTTGAAAACATGACTTTAATCTCAAATATTTTGAAATGTAACATTGTAAATTACTGAAATATTTGTAAATTAATATTTGTAATTAATAAAATATTAATAATTTTCATTTTTATAGCTTACGTAGCCGAAATTTTGTTGGATTTGATATCATCCCGGGAAAACAGGACGGGTTAAACTTACCGCAATTCTGATTACTCTTATCCATTTACAAGGTTTAATATTTAATTATGATTTAATGGTCATTCAATAATTAATAAAACTTTAGGTGATTCCTTGTCGAGTACTACTTGGCGAGTCATATAAATTTACTGATCTTGTACATCAATCTCATTGATTTTTATGGCAATTAATTCAGAACCCTCAATTCCTATAGTGGATGTATCAATAACTTTTTCTCAAAAAAAGCCGTTCATAAGATTTTTGAGTCGAAACACGGGTACAAGAGATGCTTCGAGTAAAGGATCTCGGCGGGCCGTGCCCTGTACGGCGGGTTGCCTGCACTCGGCGCAAGGCTCGACCGAGTCTCTTAGTACACGTATCCTCTACGGATACGCGTCAAATTGACAAGAGAATGAAACCGCATATTTCCTTTAAAAAAATTTATTTTATTCAAAAATAACATAATTATACACAACTAACATAGATTATTTAACATTATATAACATTAAATTTATTGAAGTCAGCAAGTGGTAGGAGAGAAATGTAAATGGTTTATGTATTATAATTTTTCTTCCGCGTCAAACTGACGCGTCCCGTAAATCTAATGTTAAAAATCAAAACTTTAAGCACCGTAATTGTATTGTAGCAGAATTTGCTAGTCTTTCACATTAAGTTCGCTACTCGATCTGCCATCGGTAACTGAACTTTCCGTTTACGGTGCGTTGGTAATCAGTGACTGACATTGCCGATTGTCTTTTGTAAAACTTTTTTTTATAAATGACGAGATTTAGGTTTCAAGCCTGTCCAAAGGTACAATCAATCTTCCGGTCGCCTGCCTTTCAAAATTTACAAGAGATTTCCTTCTGTAACATGATTTTCATGCACTTTAAGTTGCCGTTTGAGAATTTTTCGAATAAGCATTATTAACTCTTTGCGGTCATAATACTTTTTGGCAGGGCTGTCCTGCCGGGAATATCACAGCCTTCGACCGCAAAAGGTTAATCTAACTTATGTTTGTCTATCTGTAATGATACGTGCCCACGACACAGTGCTGTGGGTTCTGCAGCTATGTATGCAGACGTATGTATATGTATTGTACCTTTAAGTCTGTTGAAAAATTGTGACGATGGAGTCATGACGTTCTAGGAAGCATCTTGACTCATCAGTTCCTAAAGTTAGTCCTGTTATATTTTTGTTAGTTAATATGATATTTTATATAGCGTTCGCATTCGTTTATACTGTGACGTGGATTTTTATAAATGATACGAAATTGGCAGAATTAACAACTTTTCGGCTCCCATCGATGGACTGTGTTATTTTATAAATTATTATCTATTTCCCTTGTGAGAAAGTTTTTATAACCGATTATAATAGTAGCAATAGTACAAATAACAGCACCATGTAACTGATTTAAAACCAGACATAGTAGCTTCAGCACTACTGTGCAGAAATATTATATTTTTTTCATATAATTGAACTTAGTAAAATCAAGTATTTAACATACGTAATACGATAATCCGGAAGAATAACAAAAATTTTGATTAACCTATGTAACGAAGGAATACAAATTGTTACATTGGCTAATTCATTTATAATAGACTCATGGTTAGTATGACAAAAATAATCTAACCGAAAATGCTACGCTTTGTGGCCTAGAGGTAACATAAATTTGTCTTCCAGCGGTCATGTTTTTCCGAATTGTTACGTAAGCATGTCTCTTAGTCAAATTAGTTAAGCCATTCACTCGTTAATCTTGAAAATTAAAAAAAAACCCTGAAGCTTGCTAATTCTGAAAAAATAACATTTTTACCCGACTACGATAAAATAACCATAATCCATCCCTGCAACGCGGGCGGAAAGTAATCAATTTTTGACCAGAGGGAAGAAAAAGTGATTTTGTGGGCAAAAAAGTAAATTTGCGGGCTAAAAAGTGATTATTGCAGGAAGAAAAAAGCTCTAAACAGAAGAAATGAGATATAAACCTACACCTATATATTGTAACATTGTACCGTTGCAGGCATAAAAATATGGTTATTTTAAAAATAGTCAGGTAAAAAGTAATATAAGCCACACGGGAGGAACGCGGATTTTCACCTCGTGCTCGTGCAGCAAACGTGAATAGATATGAAAGGTGCACGTCTTCGCTCGGACAGCAAACCTCGCGCTCGGCGAAAATCACGCACTTTCCTCCCTAGTGGCATAATGTACTAATTTATTATGAGATTCGCAAATCTTAACTTTGACGCATACAAATAATGCGATGAATTTCTAACTCTCAATTCCAAAATATTTTTCTAAATTGGATTAATGGTTCAGTGGGTATAGTTTCAGATTCCTCACTTACTGTATTGTATCCCAAATATCGAAAAGTCAAATTTCGCCCCTGGCGAAATACAATATATAGGTATTACCCAATGGCAAGAATAAATTTTTTTTTATTATAATAAAAATGTACATAGTACATATATTCGTAACAGAATAAATTAAGAAGACAAAAAATTATTAACTGCATTTATTCATTGAACATTCCCTTATATTATTCTTCATACAAGCTGATTACTTATCTACACTTTACTACTGCATACAGCACTATGTCACTTTATTGTATTAATCGATTGGCTTTGTGTGTTCCTCGCCGAGCTTGTGACATTTCTTGGTGTCCGTTTGTATCTGTATACAATTATATTAATTCCTGAATTCTTTTTTTTTTCGCCTAAAGCCATTTGAGGATTCTATAGATTATAATGATACTGATGTCATCAAAATCTGATCACTCACTTTCAAGCTTATCACGTACGAACACAGTTACGCAAAGAAATCGTCTTTTATAAGACGTATAGATAAATAAATATGAATTTATCGTAATCTAATCGCGTTAGCGCCACTTACTTCAAATTTTTTATAATACTTTTATTCGAATCGCTACTCGGCTAGATCAGTATGACCGTCACGACTTGCGATGTAATTCTGATGCAAATGAGTGCCTAAAAGTTAAGAAATTTTCTATTGCATTAAACAATGCAAATGCATGTCTCAAATAATTTATTAAACTCACGTAACGTTTGGATTAAATTTATTTATTTTATTAATTCTGTCATATATTTGTTTAAAGTTTTCCTAGTATTATATTTTTTTATTGAATTTTTTTTTTTTCATTTGCATAATATGTGATCATAAAATATTTTATTAGATAATTCAACGGTTCGTGATGTCATTAATTGACGTAAGTATGAGAACATTTTTAGTGTATCAATTGTATCTAAAACTTTTCATTATTGCTACACACAATAAAGTAAATATAATGTATAAGTGAGATATGCATCAGTGGTGTCTTCAGTGAGAGTCATCATTTTTTTTAGCAGCCAATTCTTTTCGCAGGGTTTTCTTCACGTGGTTCGGTATTCGTAAGGCATGAGATTGGTGTCCAAAAGAAATAAAGATAAACTGCTTAAAATAGTCCTTTTTCTTTCTGTCAAGTTGCTATTCATTTCGTTATGCAGTATATCAACTCTTTATCATAACGTTCACAGAGGCGACTTGTAGCGCGGTGGATGAAAAGAAACAAAAGTTTAGAGAATGTATTTGTAATATTCAAAAAATGCTGTTTCTTTTTCAACAATAAATCGTCAAAACAAGATTTTCATTCAATCAGCATTTGAAAAAAAGATCTTTGAAATGCACGAATTGCGGCATTTTTCACTTTCTATAGAATAACATTGGCAGGTAAAACATTATGATCCATTTTAAGTTTAGTTTCATCTAAAATGCGACAGAGAAGTGTAAAAAAAATATAAAGCAAATTTCAAGCAGTTGAATGGAGTTTGAAGAAGTTTTATCGAAACGCTAACTATTTTGAAAGGAACAAAGAATTTTGAAAAGGTAAGATAGTGATTCCTCTCTCTAAAAAACTCTTGAAATTGAGAACACAGAACAGAGAAATGATTTTCTCATCAATGAGTACGAGTATAAATTAAATAATACAAGTCTACAATAATCACTGATTACCTGATGTATTTTGTATGATAACAGTGTACATTGAAATAAATAATAGATACGAAATTGACTTCAATTTATAAATTTTCTCTTCAATGGCAAAGAAATTTGCAACTTTTGAGCTATAAGTAATCGAGTTCGAGTACACGACACCCTTTATGGTCTGGATAGTATATAATATTGTGCGTGGAAATACATATATGTCTACTTTCGCGCACACATGAGTGCGCTTGGAAAAAATGAAATGAAAAATTCTATTTTGCATAACAAATTTTTTTACCTAGTGTATTTTTTTTTATTAACTTTTAGAATTTGAATTATAGTGGCGCGACAGATGTCTGATGGTTTTGGCCGACGAATTCATTAATATGTATAAGAAAATTTCATATTGGAAAATGTGAAGGTTCAAAAATGTGCTTAGACTCTGAAAGTTAATGAGCAACGACCACCTGTGTTTTCATAGTTTTTCTCGACAATATCGCAATTTTACTATATCTCAATATCAAATAAATATTATATGGAAAAATATTCTTAATCACTGAACACAATGATAATTTATTTTTAACATGTGAACAAAACGGTTTTTGCTCTCGTTGAATGCTATGCTAATCGTTTAAACGAATGATTCAGCTAAAGACATTAGCCTGTCTAATAATACGAATGTAAATACACTTAATCAAATTACATACGCATTGAAAAAAGAGCATAATAATTTATAGGGTATCTTCACGTGTCATCGTATGGTAGATATAATGAATTCCTTATTTATTTAAGTCCAAGAGTTCGATATGCTTTTTTGATAGATTGATAATAATGATTTTCAGCAAAGCACATGTATCACTGCATGAAATGTTTGTTACAAAAGTATGCATGGTTTTGCAGAAATTATATTATATTTTTCTATTGTACCCTATACTGACATTATTTTTGGGAAAACCACGTGTGATTTACTAAGGATTGCATTGCTTGCGAACTGTCAAAAAAAAACTTCGAATTCGTGAACCGACTATAGGTCATTCGAATGACGATATTTTTATCTTAGGTTATTGGTTTTTATTACTTGGAGTAGTTTAGAATTAAAAAAGGAAATACATTCATTTTATGTGTTATAGGAAACTTTTGCAGTTATATTGATGAACTTCTGCAAAACTTCGAAATGACTTTATGACGTAGAAACTTGAATTCCATGATTATTCCTGTCGTTCCATCTTATGTATGCAAATACATTATGTCCTGACGTCAGAAGCAAAGAAAGTTTTTTTTCAGTGCTACTCTTTTCTATTTTCGAATAACAAATTAAGAATATTGCATACCATTATCTTGTTCAAAAAATTTGTACTAAAACATATACATAATAATGAAGTCAAAAATCAACAAGGAACTTCGTTTACATTGATTTTATGTATAATAAGGTAAAATATTCACGAAAAATCTTTATTTAAATTTGGAGTCAATGATAGCGCTTGATGATTCATTCTTGAAATCGACAAAATCATATCTTTAGCGATGATAAATTATTAAATTGACTGATTATTCTAAATTCACTAAACTATGAAAATTTCCAATAATACATAAGAAAAAATCAATATTAACGTAAAATTGATTATACTTTTACAATACGAAATTTAAAAGTTTAGACGACACCAGGCAAGAAAATAAGTGGTTGGAGTCTCGAGTTTCTTAAAAAAGCATACTAATATTGTTGCCTACATAAAAATTACATTCTTTTGACGTAATAAAAAGAAAGAACCATATTTTTTATTTATACAAAAAAAAGATATTAACCACTTACACTGCACTTTATTCCTGAACAACTCGTTGTTGCCTATTTGGCGTAGAAAACTCATGACGAATTCCATTCATCATTTCAATACAAGGGGTTAATTTTACTGACTAAACAAACGATATAGGTCACACTGGGGTGATTTGTGGCATGAGCACATTTGCACATCATTCTGGCAAAATACTGGTTCTCCTACTTTCTCATTATCATTTACTACGAAGCAAACTCTTGTTCATAACGAATGGAAAATATAATAAATGGACGAACATAAATATAGCAACACTGAGATGAAACTGTTATTACAGAATTGATCCCGGTATATTGCTCCAAGATAAAACTATATTACTTTACATAGAAATTGTATAGTCAATATTCCAGCACCTATGTTTTATCGAGAGAGAATAAGAGGCAGTAAAAACATGCATAGATAATCGTATAACGTTATTTTATGTAATGCGGATTTTCCGAACGCATTTAGTTTTTAAATAAGTCTCCTCTTGATTAATTTATTTGAAATTGATGTTTATACCATGTCATATTAAACAATCGAAAATGAAAATATCAGTCTGGACAAATATACTTTGTGTTCTACAGAATCATAATATTACGTAATAATGCTAAAATCACATCTAATTAAAAATTTAATATCTAGTATACGAGCAACATACGTATACGAATTTAGCCAATGAATTCATATCTACCTGTATTAAGTTTATCACACGATTAGTCAAAGTAAAACACTCTTATAGAAAAGTTCTTTGCATGTTACGTATAAACGAGGATTTGAAATCAGTAATTGAATATTTAGTCAGTCGACTAAAAAAATGAACTACCGTTCGTGATAAATTTCTTAAGACTTGAAAATAATATTTTGGAATAATAAATAAAAAAAAAGCTGCTGCGTGGATCATTTTGGAAAAATAACAGAGACGTAAATTGAAAAGTATTTATTGTATCATTAATTAAGCCAAATGTCGTTTATATTCTATTTCTTGTTTTTTTTTTTCACAGCCTAGTCCATTAAACGATGAGGTTGATCAATTCAGAGAGAGTCATGTTACCCAATATTGCGTTCATTTGATCAATGACCATTGGGTTTATTTTATCGGTCAAAATTTTCTGATAGTTCTCAACGACTTGAGGTGCATTTTCGGAAACGGTGGTACTTGCAAGGTTCGATATCATCTCGGAATTATATAGTCCGGTGATTTTAAACTGCAAAATTCAAAAATGTAAGGATTATACTGATGGTATAAAAAATTTTATAATGTACATTATACAGGATTGATGATATTGGGAATGAACTTAGAGTTAAATTTGACATCATAAATATTACGTAGAAAATATTTCTCTTCGTATCAAGAAAATGTAAAGTAAGATGTGAATAATTGGTGTATCTTACGTCTAGAGATCCTATGGTCATCTTGGAGGTTAAGCTGCGAACGTAAACTGCCATGTGTGAATTTACTGCGACTGTAGTCACGGAAGAGAAAGTCACGTCCTTGGCAATCGAGCTGAAATGCAATTATTGTCTTTTAAAGTACTCAAAAATATCGTTAATTTTGACATAATCAGGATGAACTTAAGAGAGGTTTGACGAAAAGTTTATAAATTATTTATATTGAATTTCCACGAAGGAATTTTCTTTGTATATTTTGAATACGCGCATAAAATATAATATAGTTGCATATGCTCTCTTTTTAAGGGGACATCAGATCTTTCATTATCATGCGAGTAAAATGTAGACAAAAAATTGTAAGTAATACGATTTTTACAGATTCTTTCCCAAAGTGGAGTTCAGTGCACATTCTGCAAGGTTAACAATCATTTTTATACCAATTTCACTATGACAGATATAAAATTTAAAGAGTAATTCGACTGAAAATCTTTTGCAATTTTCAAATTCACATCGAAATTTTCGTTGGTACTATTCTTTTAATTTTGAGTTCATCATTGCGAAAGTGGTGTCAAAATCATCGTTAACGTTGCAGAATGTGTACTGAACTTCGCTTTGAAAAAGAATATCTATCAAAATCCTATTATATATAATTTTTTTTGACATTTTATTTTTATAATAAATAAGAGGTTCGAAATCTCCTTCATGGTATCAAATACAAATACCTTTTGTACCTGCTGCTATATCAGAATTTCTAAGTTGGTTGTCGATGACCTATCGACCCATGGTACTTGACCATCCGTCGGTAATATACCGACAGAAATACATAATTTCTGTTAGAATAAAAAGACTAGATTGCACCGACGGGAAGTTAGCTGGTGAAAATAAAAATTTGTATATTTATAATGCCTCAAAAATTGCTCCTTAAATGCTCCATGTACAATTTTCCTAATTGCTCCGCTGCTACTATGTAATGATTAATAAATATTCGTTAAAATAGAAATATATTTCTTTTATTGCAATTTCAAATAACCAAGCAGATTTTCATACTATTTATCCACAATTAGTTTTTTATTTTATAAAAACATCTTTTAATAACAAGAAAAATGAGAATTGCTTTTAGCTTGATTGCAAACGTAAACAATATAGTTGATTTGGGGACACACCTACGACAGCTGCGTTCGAAGATAAGCCGAGAGTGCTGCGAGCATCCTTGCCTCGGTTCATTTTTGAACATACTTGTGACAATTACGTTTCAATGACTACTTTTCCAAGCTCCGAATTTAAAGAAAATAAATCAATCGTACAACATTTGAGAAGACGAACGTGATTCGTCGATTCCACTTATATTGGCAATCAAGTGCAGGGCATTTAGGCGTCAGTAAGTTTGTCGCCATTCAAAAATAAAAATTTTTTGTTTTAATAGTTATTTGTTAATCATTGCATAGTAGCAGCGAAACGATTACGAAACCTATGGAGAATTTAAGGAGCAAGTTTTTAAGCATTATAAATAAATAAATTTTTATTATTCCCCAGTTAACTTCCCGACGGTCTAGATTGCCTGTGTATTCTGGGCCTCGCGATTCTGATATGTAGAATATATACCTATGTAAGATATATAGCATTTCAATGGGTAACGTCCAACCGCTGGTATCGGCGACAGCCGGGCTCGCGTGACACCATCTCCCATAAGATGTCTAGTCTAATTTACCTTTTAAGTCAAAACTATAAAATAGGGACGTAGAAAATACAAAAATGAAATTTGTCTGTCTCAGTTATAGCTATATCTTCATTAATTTCTGAAAGTAATAATAATAATAATAATAATAATAATAATATACTCTAAACAGAGATAGATTGAACATTATTGCTTCTCATAGCTCACCCTCACAAGGTAAATGAATTTCAGAAAATTGAAAAGCCCGAGCGGCCATCTTAAATCACTGCTTACAAAAATCATACGCAACAGGAATTACGTATATGTTCTTCATGTAAATGAATTATCTGACACATGCAGCAAAGATGTTGACGATAAGACGATAGTCATTTGGACAATATTTATGAAAAAATTATGTGAAACTGAAGGACAGACAAGACAGCAAAGTCTTTACGTGAATCTGACATATTTCAATTAGCAACCAGACGGGGACTCTTGCGATGTCATACGAATAAAATGTAAATTGAACGAATAAATTTACAGGTCAGAAGTCACAGTTTTCTCATACGGTAATGCGATGTCGCCGGTACCCTTTAACCCTTTCAGATCCGTAGGTATAAGTTTGTCCCACGTTGGTAATAAACTAATGGGACACATTTTACCTACATCAGGTCTGAAAGGGTTAATGCGCAGTTCCCCCCTCAAGTTCAGATTAATCGTCGTAAGTATTATGTTTTAAATGGTTATTACTCCTGCAGGATATATCCATTGACATGCATTACCGAAGAGGCCGTGTGAGGTTCACAACATCCGAAACGCGTTCAACATATTAAAAGATTTTTGCCAGGTTCCAATCAGATAATAGGAATCTGTACTCTCTGTTAGTTAAATTTTTTATAAAAACTAAAAAGAGACGTGTTTAACCGTTTTTCATTTTTTAGGTATAAATTTCAAAATATTTAAGATCAAAGTGCATGACCGCCTATTGGTGTTCATTTGGCTGATCTCGGATATAATATCGCAGCTCGTTTGTAACTCCTTGTCGTACTATTCATTTTTTGTTTTATTCATATTTTTATTTTTTATTTTAAACATTGTTATCAACCATAGAGCCTATATCTGCCTTTGCTAATTCTCAGGACGCATTTCAATAATTTGTCTACTATTTAAGTCGGTATTAAAAAAATCGGACTCTATGGATGTTCAAAAAATATAAAAATGAGTTAAAGGGGTAAAGCAGTACTAATTAGGCTTTGGTATTCCCAACTCAGAGAGATCTCCAAATTCAATGGTTATCAGATAATAATTGCAAATTCTAATGTTATGTATATTAAAAGTTATACCTCAAAAATGAAAAACGCTTCAGCGAATATTATTTTTGATTTTTATAAAGAATCCAACTTTGATATTTATATGCGGTTACACGTGAATATCCTGTATGCATATTTTTTCATATTGCCGTCATGTTTCCAGTTTCTACTTCATCACTGGTCGTCAAGTTCTTTCTACTATTTTTATCCTTGGTTCTAATGACTATTTAAAACTATTATACTAAAGAGTCTTTTCGTCAAACTTTCAATCATATTGGTAAAAACAGATGGATCGATGATTGGTAATAATCTACACTTACTTGACTATTCCGGATCCATAAATAGGAACGGCGCCTAAATTAGCTTTGACATTGTACTTAGTGAAAAGAGACAATGTTGGCCAAGTTAAAACAATTGTGACTTTCATTTTGAAGATAGAGAAGGTTGCCTTATTAACTTTGTAATCGCCAAGTCCCTCCATTCGTACGTTTGAGAATTTAGTATCTGCTCTGTAAAAAATCAAACAAAGGTTCTCTATTAACTATTAACATTCTCGACCTTTTAAAAATGGTTAACTGCTTGCAAAACTTACTTGAGACAATTTTCATCTAATTCAAATATGATTTTGTCGGCCGTGTATGGGTCCATAACAGGGATTCCCAAGCTCTCATTTCCATTCTTTATTACATCTTTGAAGCTTTCAATTAACAATTCTAACTTTGATTTTTTGCGATCCTCAATCCCCTGGGCGGTGAGACTTACTGCAAAGTGAGATTGGATTAATAATTGCACAAGAAATAATATCAAAAATAAAAATATTGGTCATGTAACTTTAGTTTGCATTCCTCCTTTATTACGAATAATGAATTATCATAGGGTTTTTGTTACAAAATATATTGTTGAAATATATACCTATATACATCTGTTTCAAATTAATTTTTTTACATGACTGATAATGAAATAAATTCAATTTTTGATTACTATATCAAATTATTATCAAAGTGTCTTAACATTATTCTATCATTATTTTTCATGATATTCACCATCATTATCATATATTAAATTTTCCAGCTATCAGAGATAGTATTGGATTTATAATGACGTACAGATGTCGCAATTATCCAGACAGAAATTTTATTGCAAATTGAGGTAATTTAAAGATTGTCAAAAATTGTAATCATATTGTAGTCTGCATTCTGTTTTTGATTCTCGTGCAGTTTTCTAATGTTATAATTCTATAATACTGCGAATAAACTGATATATTCTAAAAAATGTTATCCACAGGATTTTCTAAGATCTTATATTCAATTATCATGCAATTTTAAACATATCACAGATTTCATATATCTGATAAATATATCATTAAGTTAGAAAATAGGATTTTTTGGTATATGCATTATATAACCCTGAGGAGCTTTATCGATGTGGTAATCGATAATCCGATAGATCGATACGTATTATTTTTATTTCTAAAATATATTGACGCTACGTCGATATATATGTATATTCAAATAACTCACGTTCATCTTCAGTCTCTTGTTGAGTCGCAGCAGCTTGGCTCAACGCCAAACTCAGGACAAAAATTGCTACCAGCAGCTTCCATCTTCAGCAACGAATGTGTACATGTAAGAAAGAATAGTAATTATTCTCTGGATTTTTTACTGATAACGTAATAAATCATCCAATCATACCCACTGCGGATATCATATTTAAAATAATAATTGATAGATTTGGAGAAATTGATATTTCTCTTGTCAAAGATAGGTGAATAATTTTGATAAAGATCCCCCGTGAAAAACAAAATTACGTCACGTATCAGCGACTGATAAGTTTCTTATCACGCTGCAGTATCGCTACTAATTATAAGACGACGACTTTTAAGATAAATTCGAGTCCCAAGTTGCGTTCAAAGTTCGCGTCTCGTGTCTGCGGGTGGTTTTTTGACTTTGGTGGTTCGGGTCGACAACGTTGAACTCGAAATTCCTGGTCTGTACAGGCTTTAATATTTTGCACATAAATATATCACATACCGCGACAAAAACTTATTTCGCAAATCGGATACGGGAAGAATCGTGTGACAAATTACGTTGCGTTCAAATTTTATGTTACGGATAAAAATGTCTCTCTCCGTCTCTGTGTCTGTCCAATCATGTACGCAAGAAGTAGGTGAAAAGTTCCTGTCGCAAGTTTTTTCAAAGTACGCGCAATAAAGTACGCGAAAAGTACGCGAACAGTTCCTGTAGTACCGATCAAGTAAAAATTTGGCATTCAAATCGTCATCGGTTTTGATAAAAAAATATCACATTGGAATCAGCGAATTCTGAAGTACGCGAAAAGCATCAGATGATCGTCTAGTTGTCAGTGGCGGTACTTGAGAGTGAAAAAAAATACTTATCAGCAGGAATTGATCAGTGAACCACTTTTGTTTTTTTATACAGAACGTATATGTGCTGGTACTATTATCGAATGAATAAAATTAATTATTGATATTACATCAAACAGTTACTAATCTATACGTGTTATCGTGATCGGTTATACATGTAACCAGGGAAGATTGTAGATCGCGTCACCACGTCTGGTGGTGTTGAAAACTCTCAAATAAAGTTAAAGTATTTGTAACCAATGTAGTGACGATATCGATAAAATTGCGTCTGATACTGCATGATTGCAAGTAGTGATGTAAGTAAAAAAAATTGTTTTTGTTACCGTTTGATGTAAATATTAGGGATATTAGAAGTTTTCAATTTTTTACCATTTTCAAACTAAAATTTGAAAGAAGTGAATAATATATAATTTATTCTAATTATTTCCATTTTTGTACACAAGGCGTTTAAAAAGATCGAAATTTATAGTGAATTGCGATAATGTTGGTATGCTTCATAACGTTAAGTATGATAAGGGAGACCGGTGTTATTATAAACACGGTATAGAATCAAATAACAACATTTAATCTGCCATCTATATCTAGCGAATAAATGGTAATTGCCTGACCAAGTGTGACGTTGTTTTAAAAAATCGTGACCAAAATTTTTCAAGATAATTCTGTAAAAATCATTGATAACATTAAGATACGGTTTGTTTGTGTTTCAACCGACACCTGTCGTATGTTTTTTTACGATGTTATCGATTCCCAATTTTGTTTTCAAAATATTCTAAATATAAATTGACAAATAATTGTATCCGAGCGTGCGAAAAACGAGGAGACTCGATAGCAGTGATTATGTATTATTATCTTATCTTTTTTAATAAAACAAATTACTCTTGAAGTCGAATTGACAAAAAAGTTATTATTAGTAATGAACTTTGGATCTACTTGTGAAATATTTCACTCTTTTGACTCATTATCACACGTCAATGTCAATTAACAATGTCTACTTGAAATCATGAAAATTTTAATTACGAAACAAAAAGACAATAAGGAACTTTGATTCAGCATAAGTCAAGAGCCAGTATCATTCAATATCGTCTGTATCTTTAAAAATCTCTATATCTATATATGCCTAACATAAATACTTGAGCATAAATTTTATAAATCGAATTTAAAAGTTCAGTCGTAAACAACTGATAATAAGAGAACAAATATAAATGAAAATTGATAGGACTTGTTATTCCTTCGTTATGTGTAAATCGATTGTTTTGTGAAATTCTACTTCTATCTCTAATGGGATAATAGCCTTCGATTCATAGCACTAGCTCATATGAGATTTCTGAATTCCAGAATCAAAACGTTAAAAATTTATAACAGACTGCTTAAAAAATATATTAATAATAAACATAACAAATTTCGTTTGATTTTTCAATAAAAAAGATAACAACGTAACAAGTATGTTGAGTCTTCAAAGTCGTGCTAAGGTAAAGGAACCAGTTATTGACAGTGCTCCAGTTTCTGGCAGGGTTACCATACTTGGTTTCCCCCACCACCAACTAAACAGCCAATGATAAGACAGCATTAGACTGGTCTGAAACAAGGACACCCAATACCCTCCTTTTTCATCCCTAAGGATTTACACGACTAGAACGAGACTGATTTTTAGGAGGTCACTAACTAGGACATTCACATGATAACAATGTGCCGAAAACTGCTAACGATACGTCAGCAACAATGAGCAAGCTTATCAGGAACCTTATCAACAAAATGATGGCAAGATGCGTCCGCACTTGCCTGTTAAATTGCTTTCACATCGATGCACCATGTAACTGCACTAATAGGGGAGCTAATAGAAAGAAAGTATTGCCGATCGGCGATAACCGTAAAAGTTCAAAGGGCAGCAGTTGCTGAGTCTTCGTCAGCAATATCCGAGTAACGCATTTTCTGCATGTTGCTCGGGAACTGAAACTCACATGCTGTATCTTATTTGGATGATAAAATGGCATCGTTCGGAAATTGCACACGATCCAGAAAATCTGTGACTTCCCTGGGATATTTGCGACGTTAGAAAAAGATGCAGCGAAGATCTTTAGAAACTACAAACGATATGCCCAATGCAATGCTTATGGAAAATAGTAATGGGCTGCCACTTGGGACCGATATGTTACTTTCATGTTATTTTCCTTGTCGCACACATATGCGACTTACCCTGCAAGAGACTGACAGAGACTTTTTAAAGATCGGAATGGAAATTGGCGATTTCTATGCGATCGACTTCCGTTTACTGGTAAATATACAGGAAATTACAGAAATTTGTGCTGTCTACTTTTTCTTCGCTCATGCTTTGCTATCCGGGTAGTATGATCCTAATCTTACTCTTGTGAGTACTTGAAGAAGAAATAACGATTTTGTAATTTGATCTTAGATATGTTATATCTATCTAATTGTATCTTATTATCTTGCGAGTTCTTAATTCCAGACAAATATCGTTTAGTAGATCTAGACGACACGAATTTTGACTAATCAATACTTTGGGTTATATTTTAATGAGAACTTTCCGAAAGGAATCCACGAATAGAACGAATAATGATATTTTGGCTCATTCAATTGTTATGTGAAATTTTTTTTGGAATTCTAATTATTTTTTTAATCCGAATTCAACTAAAACTTTTCTTGTATCTAATATTGAATCTCTTTTATGTCTTATTTTTCTTTGGGTTTCCACTATTGACATCAGCATTTTCTGTACTATTGAAAAATCCCTTTTCTAGGATGAACTTAATTCAATGAAATCTATTTCGTTACTAGAAGTATGTAGGACTGAGGATATAAAAGAATTCAATGACGTAAGTCTTTCTTCTTTATAATGCCACAAACATAGTATAGCCTTCAAAAGACAGGTGGATTTTTTGAAACAACTTTTAGTTTTTGACTTGGACCTATAATGCAAAAACTAAAAATTATACTGTAAAATAAATATAAGAATGACGTAGAGCCGAAAAATCGGCTTCCCACGTTTCCTAAAGGTCGAAGTTACATTGTCATTTTTTTATACATTCAAATTCAAATTATTGTCACTTGTTATTTTCGTAAGCTTTTGTCAGTGAGATATTACAATAACTCTCATTTCGTGCGTAGGTCTACCTGAAGCTCTTAAACGATTTCAAGTACATTTCGAATTCATCAGAGCTTTCTAAAAAAAGTTTCCAAAAATATTTTGAAAATATTTTTACAATTCAAACAAAAATAGAGAAAAATATCTCTGTTATTTTTTATCAAGCAAATCCTAATGATATTTGAATAAACAATAATCTGATGAAAAAAAGAAATTTTATTTCCTCTGTATAACAGCAATCATATACTTCTACAAAGCAGAGCACGAATTTTTTGGGGAAAAACGGTTCATCCAAATCTGCAGCCTTTCTACACACTAGGATGATACAGACTATCGTCAGGCCACCGATTCAGAAAATCGCAGATTCCAATAAAACCAAAGATGGAATCCTACCTGCTACTAAATTATATATTCATAATACTATACATAACACAATTCAATACTAAAGGTAATATAATCTGACCTGATAGTCTTTATAATTATGATACTGAAAAAACTGAGTGTCTACTTGACCGTAAGAAACATATGGATCGTGAATCGCCAAAAATATTTTCCAAGGAAACGTCGAGTGATTTTTTGAAAAATATAGCCATGACGTTTATTTAAACAGAATCTATTACGTAAGTCATTGTTATTATTATTAGGGGTGACGAACGGGACGGATGATTTCTGACTGTTTATTATTTTATGCCTTTTTCAATTGACTGACTTTATTATATCGAGTGTAACGTATATCATAAGATTCATAAGGCTTCGTATGTTTTTTAATGTCAAATTTCTTCATACAGTCATCAATTGTGATTTTATATAATTTTACTCACACGGGTAATTGTACTGGCATCTTATATTCGGAGCAAAAAAATTTCACCAATTGAAAAGACTATTAATTCTAAAAATCTTGAGTATTTATATACCGTTAGAAATAACGAGTTTGACGCATAAATTGTCTCAATTACATTGGCGATTCTTGTCATTGTTTTTGCAATATGCTTCTATCAAATGCGTAATTTGAAAATGACGGAAAATTATGCACATCCCGTTTGATACAGTTTACAAGAAATGGGAATCAGCTTTGTTAGATTTAATTTTTAAAGTATCTGTGACAGTCGCTCTATGTGAAAGAGTTTGAATAAAATTTATAATTTAAATTGAAGTAATTCATGAATTTCATGACTAAAAGTTAAACTGTATCATTCAAAGTCAGTGAAAGTCAGTGAAGTCGAAAGAAAAGTGACCAAATATGGAATAGTATCCATAATATTTCATTAGCTAATTTGTAAGAATACCGTTATTATATATTTAGCGTGTTGTATTGACGTTTGTTTAATCATTTTTATACGTTTTTATACGAAGACAAGTTTGAGCCTGTCTAAAATTCCAAATATGGACAGTCAATGGGTGCCTAATAAATTATAGAATATGTGTGGGCTCTGGGCACATAATGATTTCTGCAAGTAGAATAAGTTAATTTTAATCGAATAAGTTACTTTTATTTTTGACAAAAGTTTCAAGATCTCTTATACGTATAAAAAGACGTTATTGTTTTTGTTGATTTTTTTTTAAGAAACTTTGTATCTTATTTCCATATTCCATATTTGGGTATCTATTCCATAAATATCTACTATTCTGTTACTTAGATTTTTAAATTAAAAAAAATATGATAAATAATATTAAATCACAAGACTATGATTACGATAAGTCAAAATGTATGACTGACTGTGTTTATAATTAAAAGCCTTTAATTCATGATAGTGTTTTTTTTATGCCACAAAAACAAAATGGTATTCCATAATTGGTCACTTTCACTATGGAACGTATAGATATAATTGATTAATGAGAAATTAATTGTATTCAACGACATAGTAACCCGGTAACATATTCATTGTATAAGAACATGTAGTCCATATTTAGATAAACCCTCCACAATAGTGTTTAATTAATCTTTGTAGTAATTAAAATTTCTTTTTATAAAAAAACTGTATTTTGCACTTCAAAACAAACAATGAAAAATCAACATTATTTATACAGTCTAAAAGTGAGAAATTATATGCTAACGAATTTTGACACTATCTTTAATCAAGTTTTCATTATCAAAGTAAATAATAATAGTGGCGAATTTAAACCATACAAAACGAACAGTTTTTTCGGATTTAGAAGCTAACAAAACACAAACATAATACGGCTGAATAGATATATGAAAAGTACAAAGTGAAAAGTAAAATATTATAAAAACTTTATAAAATCGTAGGAAGTAATTAGATATCAGAATTTAGTCTGTCGAATGGGTATAACGAACTTAAAAAAATCGTACAAGTAAGTCGATACTTACAAGTCCAACATGATTGCAGATTGTAGAACTAATGACTTGATTCTAATAGAAAATCCGTTTTTATACGAACGCTACCAGATATCACGTGTCTGATAGTAGATACATATCGGCTTCTTATCAAATCTTGACAATTATTAAATTAGATTGAAAATTTCTTGTCAATTATCGTCAGGTGTTCGACTACTGTCGAAATCAAATTATCTTATCTTCATTGATCTATGCAATAGAAATCAGAATATATAAATCAGAATGCATATCAGAAAATTACACATTGACTCTTTTAACATATATTTAACCCCAGGACATACATTTCTTTGGATATGGCTTCTATCCTTGTATTTTGGATAAGGGAAATTAAGTTAGCTAAACGACGGAAGCAAAGAGGAGGTGTGAAAACCCGGAACAGTTTGAGTCCGCGTTACGGCTCATTTGCCACTTTGTCCCCGAGGGACAATTATCGACGCCTCTTGATAAGGTTTAGAGGTTCAAAGTTTACGTAAGCAAAAGAAAAAAAAATTTTCTCCGAGCATTTCGTCTCTTAGTATCACGGGGGATTGGAGTCTCTTCACAGATGTTCGTACAAAGCAGCATCCTTGTATCCAGCATTAACCTAAGTATGTAAAACTTATAGGTTTCCGATAGCATCTTAATTGCTGCCTGTTTAGTAACACGGGATTTCATTAAGGGAAGTGGGGATATTACAAACGTGTAAACTGGAGTACAAGCTCGAGAGGAATCTAGTTAAAAGGGATGCTGAAACTAATATTGGATATTGCTATACGGTTACAAAGTTCTGTTACTTTATGTGACGCCATTATTACAAGTATTTCATAGCAAATCGATTTGTCATAGGCTCATAGGCAATGACTAATTGTCAGTGTTAAAAAAAATCAGATACAGATTGGAGTCTGTGAGACGATGACAATAAAATTTTGACGTAAGATACGTTAGAAAGTTCTTGATAAATTTTCCTAAATATAATAATAATAAAAATAAATTCCATTAGTTGTTTCATCTTGTTGCTGGGAAGACTCATAATCAGTAAAGGAGTAACGACTTTCGTATCGCAGCGCACCGATTATAAGCATCGTACCTGTAATACAGTAGTTCGCGAAACAAGAACGCGGATTTCGATTTCGCCGTGAAGCAAAATGCTTGGAAAGAATCGCCGGATAGAAAGAGCGAGAAAGTAGAAAAGTCGAAGCGAAGCCGAAGCGAGGCCGAAAGAAACCGAAACATGTCGACGAAAGGAGGGAAGAAGAAAAGCTCACCGTATCCTTGGCGAGTTCTCGGCGATATAATAGAGGGTTGTTGGTGGGGTCGGGAGGGGGGTCGGTGGGTGGTAGCTGTGGCATCAGGCTGGGAGACCGGAGGCTACGGGGGCAGCAGCGTTACCGTCGGGAGGGAGGAGGTTATCGCGGGATAAAGGGTGCAGAGCTTGAGGTGGTGGAGACAGAGACAGTGAGGTTGGGGTTCTCGCACCCCGATAGAGAAGATGCTCCTGTGTTGGGTTTTGTATCAGAACGGAGCGTAAAATGGTGCCCGCAGCTTAATAACGGTAGAGCCAGACTGGGAGAAGTCGAAGTGGATCGAGAGAGAAGCAGACAGAGGGAACCGAGCCTAGACAGATACTTGGGTAGATAGATAAGTAGATGAACAGATAGATAGATGGACCGATAGACGGATGACCAGCTGGAGAAAACATGATGACGAAGGTGAGAGCACAGAGTGGAGATAGGATGCTGCGGGGTCGTGGGAATAGGTGTCGAGGGAGGGGGAGCGGGCAGTTAACAGAGAAGGAGGGGTTGAAACAGAGTGAGTCGAGAGGGCGCCAGGGGGCGCGAGGGTGCTCAGGGAGGGTGTCAGGGAGCAGGTGGCGCTCGGGGCGGCGGGCAGGGGAAGTCAGAGAGTTCTCTCTCACGTCAGTCGACTCGGCTGAGCCAAGCTCAGTGCGGCCTGAACGGTTAGCCGGCCTACTCCCTTTGCGTGCTTGTTCGTCTGTCCGTCTGATCGTCTACACGTCTGTCCACTCGATCTGACTCGCACCGTAATTCGTGCCGATTTCTCGACTGCCGAACGTCGATTATCCGTTACTGCCGATATCATAGTCCATCTCCATTGTCGTCATCCTTCTCGTCACCGTCACTTGTCCTACCGCTGAATTGCTCTCGCGTCAGTCTCTTTCGATGACGAGTTGGGACGACTAGAACGTCTTCTCACGACAGCCGTTCTTCCTTCGGGAACTTTGGTGTCCGGCCGAGCGTCAACCAGGAACGGTACGGATTTTTCTCACTCGTAAGTTCCACTCTTTATTCCGAGAGATCGATGTCTCTCTCCTTCTTATACGCGACTTGTGTATCTCTTCTTCTTGAATTCGTTTACTCGATTTTTTTTCTACATATTTTTAAAAAATTTCCTTTCATTTTTTCTACGTAGCTTCGGTGCCCATTTCAATTATTTTTCCTCGATCCTGTATCCTTTTTTTTTTAATACGTTTTATTCTTGCTTCTTCCCTTTTTTATCTGCTTCTGTTTTCTTTCTCTCTCTTCTAGTCATTGTGCCATTAGCATACGTGCAGGTATACTCGTATGTCAATTACATTTCCCTGGAAATAATTAACGGGGATTGATTTCCGTGGGACTCTGGGACCTGCGGGCCCACAGATACGAGTAATTGACGAAGCTCTCGAGGGAGAGCGAGTCTCTCACTCGTATCGGGTTTATATGGGTGCCCGACGCGCAGAAGATTAGTTACGGCAATAACATGAAACCACGACACAACGAGAGTTAGTTCTGAGCACCATGTAATTACCGCAAATGATTCGATACAGGCAAAAGTTCTTTAAGCTGTGTATCCGCAGCTTCCAGTATCTTCGATCTAGTAATTTTTCCAGTCGTTCCTTCCTCCAATATCTCCCGCTCGACGAGTCTCCCACTTGGAATTTTAAAATATTTTTTTAATACTTGCTTCACCCATACACCTTCACACACACACACGAATACGAAAAGCAACAGCATTAAAAGAGATCAATTAGCGGTGAATGAAATTGAAATTGTTTTTCTCTTTCGTAACATCACACGTATGAAATCAGACAACAGATTTGGTTAATTCGAAATAACTCGTACTACGTATTCGAATGTATTAGACCGTGAGGAATAAAAAATCTATACATTTGAATTCAGCGAGTATTAAACGTGAGATTTTATACAGTTAGTAATTTTTAATTTATTATTCGTTACCATTAATATTCATCGTTAGAGTGACGTTATCTTAAGTTAATGTCAGAATGAAATGATCCATGAACTTCATCATTGGGGAATAATTAATTGATCCTGACACGAATAGGTTGGTAATATTTTGAGTAGGGAGACACGAGACATTACAAATGTATGGTTCAAATATTCATACGCATGTCGTTCACACGGGGTAAAAATTTAGATATGTAACTTGTGCTACATCTGTTTCAAGCTTACAAGACGTAGGTAGGTTGATATATGTATGTAGGCTCAAGAAAGCCGCAGTGATGGCACGGAAAGCAGCGTGTATAGTTATATAGCCTGCAGCGTTTAAAGGGTCAACCGTCCGATAAAGGTGAAGAATTCATCCTTATCAGTGATAAGAGAGAATACCTATAGCTTCTGTTCGTTCGATATTAACGATTAGGGGTGGCAGTTTTTAAATTTCATTTCAATAAACTACCAGTATAGGCTTGAAATTTCTGCCTTCGTTAATTATGCTTATTGTGATTAATTTGAGTATGGCAAATGTCGGTGGTGTAAAAGTGTACTCGATTATTTTTTTAACGTGCAATTATAATTACGAATAATTTTATTGTATTTTTAATTAGTTGCAGGAAATATAAATTCACTGCCAATTTTCCAATTTCTTGTAAACGGGGTCTAATACTTTTTTTGATTTCGGATTGATGTCTACGTTCTACTGTATGACTATCGAAAGAAACTCATGATCTATTGAACGATCTACTTTAGTGCTTTTTATTCCACGTCAGAATCGCCGTGCGCAACCATCGAAAGTAAAATCTGAGGCTAAATGTAGTATAAGTAATGGAGTAATACAGCAATGGCTGCGTGATTGAATTTGGCAAATAAAAATTAATGACGTGTCCAAGGCTTTTACCACTTTTGCGTTATGGGTCCAAGTTTTGTGAAATGACCCGAGTATCTCATTCACTTAGAAAGAGGGGACTGGATCTAAATAAATGTAAGAGAAAAGTATATATGGGGAAAGAAAAATATGTGAAATATAGTAGATATATAAAAGTGTGTATTGTTGAAAAATATTTGGGTAAGTCCTAGCAACGTAAAACTGGGAGAGCTTGGGTCCATCAATTCAATGTAAAGAGGATACACTCTTTTCCATTAATCTTGCGTTTCTTTGCAGTTTATACAGTTTGCTCTGTGAGGTAAATGCAAAGAAACTTTGTGTTTCATTAATGAAACCATTGTTTCCACTTGCCACGAGTGCAGATTGTTGCAGCAATTCTGAAATTGGCTTCACTTTTGTGTCGTTTCTTTCGAACGAAAATGATTCGGTACGACGAGGATGATAATGATAATGGCGATGATGATGTAAAAAAAAAACAGATGCGACTTGGACCAAGTGGTGTATCTGTTTTTTTTTTTACAATGGATCCACTCACTGTGGATTTGATATTTGCTTGTCAGGTTGCTTCAGAAATACATCACTGTAATGTTTCATAAATTTGACGAACGGCTCTTCTACATTATTTTACTGGGCTAAACGGTTCTGGATATTTCAAGAATTTTTTGGTCGCTTGAAAACCGACAGTTCCTTTCGCAGAGTGATTCCTCGATATTCTTCTTTGCGGAATGACGTACTAAAGTGATTAGGACGTCATGCCAGGTAATCTGTATTTAACGATGCTCACAATCGACCTATCTTGGGAATGTAGCATCTGAGTGGTACGAGGGTTCAGATCAATTTTTTTACCGGGTATCGCTAGCTTAAGCCTAACTTAAATCTCTTTTCCTGGAATTGACATTCTTGCTGCGCCATCTTGATTACCTATTTTTCTTTTTAATTACGAAGTCTCGTGTGTCCGAAAACATAGAAATACTAGGGAGGTGTCAGTGACGTTAATTTAATTACCTCTGAGACTTTCGTGTTGTTTTAATTCAATCAGCACAAACATCGTTAAAATTATAGATAAAAACTATTTTTTATCTATCGAGTGGAATCATTAAAAAAATTGTATTTATCTGACCCCATTTACGTATCAAACTAATAAGACTTGCACAGGATGAAAATAAACTTGAGTAGACTGGTTTTACGAAATAACAAGAATTTACAGACAGTTGACGAACCTAAAGGTAAAAATAGTATTAGCGATTCAGACGATGACAGGTGCGCAAATAATATTTTTACCTTTCAGATCCGAATTGTGTTATGCGCTGTACGTTAATTAGGTAGAAAAGCAAAGAGACAAAGACTTGTCGAATTTAATTGGCGGAATGCAGCAAAGAACATTGACTGGCAAATTAGAATGCTTTGAAGAATTTTGAATGGCGTTATCGATCGTAAAATTGTCGTATATTTCAGAAGGGGATGGTGTGCTAACAGCATGGAATGAGAAACGAATAAATTGAATTTAATGATAAGAAGAACAGATGAGGGTGATCGAGGTGGCAGAAGGAGCTTGATAATTCCATTCTGACTGGGAGACATTTTTCTTCGGTTAGTTCGATTTCGTTATCGTTACCTTGAAGATCTTACAAATTTTAGATGTTATTGATGCAGACAAGATATTAAGGTATCTGCTTGGGGGGTATTTTTGTGCGAACGTCTGTTTGCTTTTGCTGTTATAATTCATATCTAGTGGTAGTATGGGAAATCTAAGGGGATTCTTATCTTGGAATTGATAACAGAATGGTGTCTCCCCCATCAACACTGATAATTAATACAATGAAGAACACTGCTTGATAAATTTATACAGTTTCTAAAATTACGTGAAAAATGTATCTATTCAGTTAGAAATAGGAGAAATTAGTTTTTGCTTGAGATAAGAATATTTCCAAGATTACATAAATTTTAATCAGTTTTTATACACAGACGAATGTATTTACGAAATATTTTTTATATAAAATATACATTATTTACGATGAAATTTAATTCAAGTAAACATATTTAAGTGTCCAGCATGGTATAATCAAATTATTTGAAATTTAAAGAAAAAGAAAAGGCTCTCGAGATTATTTTAAATTATAGTCGGGAGATTAGCTTCTCCGAAGGGGCCAACTTTTCATGGATTACAAGGTAAACGAGTCCCATGGATTTGTGTCAGTCATATCGCAGCTTGATTATATGAATATAAAAATTTGTCATCTATCATTTGTATGGATTTATATTTTCGTATAATACGGTTGTACAAATTGTCTCAATGAAAAGATCGTAAGATATTTTATAACGTGACACAAATTGTGCTCCAGGTACTATTTCGTTGATCGTCTGACACAAGAAGGATTTTTACTACGTCTGGCTGATCAGCGCGGGTTTAGATCTACCTAGCATAGATCTCATCCGGAGAGAATTTTTGTTTGTCCTCGCGGTGATATTAAAAAAAAAAATATTTCCTCCAAGCAATCCGTAATAATCTTTTTCGTTTTGCCCAATGAAGTCTTGACCCCTTTCCGCCCCTCTTCTCCCGTATTTTCAAATCTGCTCGCGACCAATATCGTTTCATTTGGCATTACTGCTGAACCAGTTCGACCGGTCCCAAATTATCTTATCACCGTCTAATTATAAGTTAGGCCTAATTTATTTTTCTAAGAAATTTCAATCACTAGTTACAGTTCGGATAAGAGACATTGCAAGGACATTGATTATCAATCACATAAGAGTTTAATAGGATTTTGTCTTTAAGCAAAAAAGATAAATGGAAATCTCCTATTGAAAAAACTTCCACCATTGGAATTTATGGTTCAGATAACAAAAAAAAAATTTTGTATATCGACATGTATATGAACATTTCATTGGCAATAAATTAAAGGTGCATTAACGAAGGTATTTTACCTGTCGTGGAAAGTAGAACAAGTTTATCCAGAATGATATACGAATTCTGAGGCTATGCAAAGAGTCAGTTATTCTGTTACGTTTTCGTGGAACGTTCAATCGATTTGGCTTTTATTATATTCTAATAAATCTTTGGTTTACATTGTATGCATTAATATTATTTATGATGATATAGAAGACTGGACTAGTTTAATATTTAAAAATTGATGTAATTGTCTTAGGATATTTTATTTCCATACTTTTTTTATAAGGCAAGATTTGCTCAAAATGCGTTAACTGTTGAATTTATATTAGCGTCTGGAAATTGTGCAGTGAGTATTCGACAAGGTTTTTGTTTTATATAATACATATAACCAGGAATATGAAGTCCAAAAACGTATTCCGTATCTCTCGGTTTCGCTTTTTGATTAATTAATACTTGGAAATGGGTCATATATAATTTGGGCTAAAATAAAATATACGTCGTTTTATCTCTAGGGTTTCTATATTTCATGTAAAGTCATATTATTGCGTGAGATATAATTAATTGTCAAATTCGTTATTTTATGAATCTTTGCCCTACGAATATAATTTACAGAGCATAATGTAAGTTTGTAAATCTTGCAGCTGCTGTATACTGATCAGGTTGGAGCCGTCAATTTAATTTTAACTATAGGAAGAAAATTTTATAAAGTTTCTACGATACGTTTTGTATTTTTTTTTTAGGATATTCATTAGCTTTACTGTCTTCCGGTTTAGTAATTGGATTACTATTGAACAAATTTCTGAATACTTTTTTATGATTTCAAAAACACTCGAAAAATCATGGTAGCGTATTTTAAAATGTTCCTACGTAGGAGACGAAAGTTGTAAACTAAATTACTTCTGAATAAATTATTTTACTACTCACGCAACTGTAGTGCAAGTAAAATGATTTGTATTAGGTTGATTCTATTATAGATGTGTTCAAAAAGTAGCTAACAAATTTCGAAATTTTGTTTTTGACTCTACATCATGCTCAATCACATATACATTGAAGTCAAAAATAAGTAATTTTAGTTGGCTACAATTACTGAAGTATAAGCAAACTATTGTTATTTCATTTTTGTTCTTTTATTATTCGCGAAACGCAGAAGGCAGAAGTTGACGTTGCTACGTGTTATGCATTTACTAAATGATTATGGTTGCGCTGAAATTTTACTACTAGTAGCTGAAATTTCACTCTCTATTTTTCAGACAAGTCAGAGATTTATTTTACCTAGCTTTTTTAACCTTTGTTATCATAGCTTAAAATTTGATATTAATTTTTTGTTCGGTAGATAAGGTTTTTGTTTTTACTGATTGAACTTTTGCTTCTCCACGCGTTTTAATCGCATCAAATTGCGGAGACATCTTTCTTCTTTTTTAATTAAAACTCTCAGGTTGACATCTTTGTATGACGACTAATAGACACTTTTTATTAGACGCATAGACCTGAATCAAATCAGGCTTAATATAATTTATCGACATGATGACGTTGTAAGAAATTATTTTATACTAATATAAATACTAATGTAAAATATAATTATTTTATTTAATGCATTATTTTATTTAATTCATTATTTCATTATATCAGTTTACTAGTCCGTAGGTATACGTGCAAGTAGGTAACCTACTCATAAGTAAGTTGAACGTCTTTAAACTCAAGAAATTCATGATTTTCATGTTCTATAACGTTAAACATTGAATGGGCCTTTCAAAATTTAACGTACCAGTACGTGAATAGAAGCTGCCTAGTGAAACTCAGTATTTTAGTCATAAACGTTGATCTACTACTAGTAGGTCAGTAGTAGTTAACTAGTAGCGCACTACGCTTATAAGTAAATGTATTTCTATATTTGGCTATTCAGAAAAATATTATATATTATATTTTAAAACCATTGCTATAAAACGTAACCCTTGACTGAAATATTGTTGTCTAAAAATTCGCAGTTTGCGACATCAAAAGCTCAATTGCGACTTCCTATCGATAGATTTCGATTTTCATACTTTTAGCAGGATATTGTGCTGTCTGGTTATGAAAATGAATTGAAGCTGTGCTTTGAAAGCACATAGGCGTTATCATGAAAACTAGCTAAAGAAAACTGATAGCTGCGGAAGGAATTAAAAATCTTTTATCATTTTGATACTAAAGTACCAAATAATAATTTAAATTATTATTAATATATTATTATAATACGTGCACCGAGTAATAGTATGTATGTACTATTTGTTAAAATTCGCCTGTTGAATTTACTCAGGGAATTCTACGTGAAGCAGAAGTTTCATATATTTCATACGAGTTTGAGTTTCTGCCATATTAGGCTAATCTGCTTGAATGCATCGGTTGAAGTTAGCTTTCCCATAGAATTTGAATGTGCATACTAACTTAAGTTGGCTCGATTCAGCTCATTAGTTCCATATACGCGGTTATTCAAAACTATTGCACTGCCTGAAGTTTGTTCTATCCATTTGATTTTTATTAATTCCCATAGTATAATCATCTTCAGGTGGTATAATATTTCTGAATGGCCGTGTATGCATTCAACTTTATATAAAGTTGGTTCGATTTTTATAATCATGCTAGTAATAGGTGTTCGTATGTTAAATAATCAGAAAAAAAATGCAAGATTTTTTGGTCACAAATTAAATAGTGAAAAATATAAAACTTAAATTTTTACTCATAAATCATAGAAATTTCCTGTACGAAAATAAAAATAACGAACTTAAAAATTTCGAAATTAAACACTTTCCAATTTTGTATATATCATGAACTGTACGATAAATCATATTCAAATTTTTGGGAAAAGCCCGATCTTACACGTTTCAAATTCTCTATATATCGCATGATACAAAAATAAATGGTACACAAAAATAAATCATATACAAATAAGGAGATATACATCTATTATACTTGTCAAAAATACATTAATAATAATCAACACTTCGCTACATAAACGTTTTGGCACACTGAAAATAATAGATTTGCAACTTAGATTTTTGTATGCGTAAAATATTTGATATCTTCTCAAATTTTGTATATAAAATTTGGAATATTTACCTTGGAGTGCCTGTAGTCATCAAACCACCTTAATACATGCATATTAATCATGTAACCTAATGCTACAAATGAACACGAAAATTAGTATGTTCTGAATTAGATTCGTTTATGCATTATGTGCAGCGCATATTAATGAGCTTTGCGGAACTTTATTCACTAGTGTCTACTGTTCTGTACTACTGTACAGAATATTATTTGGCTTGCTTTCATCGAAAGCAGTGACTTCTACAAAAGGTATTACTGGCGCTACAGTTATTTTGTACAGGCGAACATAATTATTGTGAAAAAAGAGACGTTAAATACGTCGTAGAAATCTTTTTATTATCTACTATTAAAAAAAATTAATTGTCAAAATGACTGCGGCGTATAATCCATCTTATACTGAAACTCTTATAGCGAAAAAGTACCTTTCGGTTATACATGGTTTGGCATTCCCAACAATGTTCGCTGGTTGGACTTTATATGTATAAACTTTTTATGACTTTCAACCCTCATTTTGAGCTTGTGACATTAATAATTTCTGAAACATATGTAATTTTCTCTTACAAATATTTTTTCGGATTTCAATAGGTCCTAATAATTATAAAAATAATCATTCGCGTCTCACATTAAACACAGATTATGCAATAGACGTACTACGTGATCTTTGGCTAAATTATTCGGACAGCAGCAATTCAATTGTTTATTCATGAATGAGAAAGAAAAAATTATCATTTTTTTTTAAAACTACTAATAGCATAATTTCTTTGCAATATCATGTTTTTAAAAATACTCCAAATTTATACAAAACTTTTGCAATGTATTATAATTTGAAGTACGAACAAATGAATATTGGAAGTGTGTAACCTAGAATACTGCAAATTGTAGAAAAAGTACAAACAAAAGGAAAGAAAGTATTTTCAGACTTAAGACTCCGACGGACTTTAAAAGTGCTTTCAAGATGCTTACTTGATCACCATAGCACACAGCAGTACAGGAATATTATTTCTTTAACAATGAGACGTAAGGAGCTCTGAAAATAAGTGGTATTCATTAAAATGGTATTTTCTCTTTGTAAGATTATGAAAAGAATCAAGATGACAATAATAATTTTTTTTCTAGTCTCAAGTTCCAAAGATATTTGTATTAGATGCTGCAGCTACTAAAAATATTTAGTATGTGATTCGTGAGAATGAAAATATAATAGTCAAATAGAAATTCTACCCTTGAACTTATATCTGCACTATAATTATATTTATGGTATTATTAAAAAAATGTAATTTTATTGATACTTTTAAGCAGTTAATTTATCAGGTAAAAATACGAATACAAATTTGAAAATATGCATGTTTAAGATGTGTCCAAGCTGTAGACATACACTTAAAGCTAATATAGATGCTGCTAAGATAATGGAAGAGAAAGTCAGGAACTGCAGCTTCTCAACCCTTACTATTTATATGAGGACAGTAAGCGCCAAAGTCACTGAATTGTTTGTACATGGTCCGAACTACACTTGTCCTCAGCTAAAAAGAATGACCATGACACCTCTCATAGTTAGGCTTGATTTAATTCAAATATGCTCTGCGAGTGTCCAATTTGATTTCTTCAAGGTATCCAAGTAACACAGACATAAACGCAATATATTTAACTGACTTAAATTTTTAATATAAACAATTTGAAATTTTCAACAAAAAATATCTATTTCACAATAATCTTTTTTTCTATTTTGAACCAATCTATGAGATTGCAAATTTTGTAATTTTGTCTCAATGGGACAATCTAAGACATGTTTCTCGAATGACAAAATCTAATATGAAAGTAATATAAGCCATAACTTCTAAAAGAGTTTTTGCATGAAATACGGTGGCAAATTAAAGAAGCCTGTTATTATTGCAGTTTCTTAATTCTTGTCTAACAGTGAAAAAATTGTCTTCGTTGATTTTTCCTTGGATTTTTATCAGTTGGTACCAAATCTTCTTGAAATCAGCATAGCGCAGTGTTTAGGTATACACGAATTTGATTTCATGCAATTATAGTGAAATTATTACTTTGAAATTCTCTACTCCGTTATTCTCGGATACACATACATAAAGATTAAGCCGTGTTTACTATTGCTGTGGAATTTGCTTCATTAAGCAACGTTAAAAAACTTAATGAATATATGCAAAGCAGACGGGATAAGTGGCTTTGAAAAGTTAATCTCCATAATACAGAGGGTTCTTCATCAAAGCATCATTAAATCCAATGTGAAACTCGAAAACAGAGTTAAGACAAACAATAAAAATAACAGAAGAATAATATAAATTCAATAGACTGTAAACATGGTATAAACATACTGAACTAAGACTATGAAATTAATTAAGAAAGTTAATGCACTAGACTCATTGAAAATATTAACAAAGTTTATAGCTACACTTTTTAGTATAATAAAATCAAAAAGTACAGTCTGCGAAATTTTCAAAAATTATGATTACCCGCTTTTTAGCGCCCTCAAGCGTTACCACTACTACCACTGTAAATACTATGAATGGACCATGCAATAGAACCGTAAAGGGGTTAAATATTGGACTTTAAACATATATTTCAACCTAATTTTGTCCTCATGGATCTGAATTTGGAGCGTCAGTGGTCATGTTTTTTTTTTAATGATAATTCAGTATCAGGCTTTGAAGACGTGATAATGTGTTACGCTTAGGACAACATCAGGGCTTGATGTCCCGATATTGATCTAATTTCAGACCTCATTAAGGGTTAATATTTGCGTATTCGGTACCTAAGTAGGTCAACATGAAACCTCATTGTGTACCGATGTTCGTCTCGATTTGATCTAATTTATAGGTTGAATTCAAATTTTTTTTGGACTTAGCCGCTATTCACTTTTGAATTTTACTGAAAATCGTACAATGATTTTAAATTACTATAATTAATTTTTTAAATTCAAGTATCGTATTCTTTGTCTAAACCAAATAATCCTAAACTAAATTGAAACTTCTAAACCTTTGGTGGGTCTAATCACCGAGAAAGCAGCGAATAAAAAAAAGTATAAAAAACATTTATGAATCGAAAAAAAATGTACTCGAAGATAACAGGTTGAAATAACAAAGTCTAATAATTCCTTCAAGAGAGAAGATATCAGATATATTTTTATCTTCAGAATATTTAGCCATTTAAAAAATTAAAATACGTTAAAAAAACTCGTCGATTGAATCACTTATAGGGAAATAAAAATTATATTAATCCAATTTTCGTTCTTCCCTTTGCTATAAAATTCTTTCGTGAATCGTGTTTCGATATTTGTTCTTAAGTAATTTAATTGCACCCTTTTCTAAACTGTCGGTCTACGCACTCGATAATATGTGTTTCACACGATTACGATACTGGCATAAAAATTATAATTTCAGAATTTTACGTATGATATAACGATTCATTAAACGTCATCATATAAGAATTATTATATAAAATAATTATTATCAGATTCAATTACGATACGCGCAAAGCGTTTCTTTTACTTTACTTTTTTTATCTTTTGATATTACTGTACTTCTACGTATGCAAGTTCAAATAATATTCGTCTTCTAACAGAATGAACATCTGGTCTAAAGTTTGGTGCTTCGTAAACGGTAAACCAGAACTAGTATATAGCTGATTCATATACTAAACTTATAACGTTGAAAAGGTTAACTAGCGCGTACAAATTTTTCTGCTCTATTGTACAGTAAATATGGCTGCACTCTTAAGCTGTGTCAAAATTTTACTGCAGCATTATTAGTATTCATATAATATATTTTTCAACAGATATTAGTATAGCAGATTTGATATTGTAGATCAGCTGTTTTAGACACGTCAATATAAGCCAGTAAGTTAACATCATTGGTAATCCAGCAGCGAATTCACTTGTAATACTTTACGTATACAGGGTGTCCCAGAATAAAAAGATATGAAATGCACCATCAAGTAGAAGAGGAAAATCTGAAACAAAAAGTCCTGATACATTTTTTAACCAAACTTTCCTTTTAAAGTTATAAGTTATAAACAATTAAAGCTAGCCAATCAACGTGCGAGTGTATCTGCTGAGCATCCAAGAACGCGGGAAGTGGGAGATAAAAGGATGCTCAGCGGATACAGCCGTACGTTGATTGGCTAGTTTTAATTGTTTATAACTTTAAGAGGAAAGTTCGATAAAAAAAATGGATCAGGACTTTTTGTTTCAGATTTTTCTCTTCTACTTGATGGTGTACTCCATATCTTTTTATTCTGCGACACCCTGTATATGTGCTAAGACATATTATTTAATTGACGTATACTTGATTAAATATATATATATATGTATATGATCATGATTACGATAGCGATTAAAATAACGTTTGTTAAAAATAACATGTCATTCGTGTATTGATCGAGCTGACGTTCTTACGATTTTATCCTACACGATGTGCCATTAAATATTGGTATGCTAAAAAGTTAATTTTGCCTGTAGGATAGCTGACGATATACTATATGTATGCATTAATTTCCCGTATAATCAAGTTTCAATAAAGTGTGTCAGATTGCAAAAATTCTTTTTAAAAATAAAGTTCAGAGTGCGTTACAGTCAGATGGGATCGATTGGAAGTAGTGCAAAATGATATTTTATGTTTGAAAGTACGTCGAGTCATTTCAATTTAATCCGGAATGGCTCGCAGTACAAAACCTCTCCAAGGACGCTTTGCAGTTCGATCAATATTGCAATCGCGACTTCGCAGTTGT
>JARPRH010000369.1:0-12886 GCA_031763665.1 Calameuta haemorrhoidalis
CTAAGCTGTGTACAGTTTTTGCTCCCAAATTCGGGTGTCGCACACTTTAGAAGACGGGCCCAGATCAGGCTCCGACACGGCCATCGTGACGCCTCACACGTCCTCGTGTGAAAGTCTGGAAAAGAGGAATCCTTGGAGCAGTAACTGATTTTACGGTTCGGTCAACCTGACCCAGGCTTATCGACAACACATTTTTTTGAATTTAAGACTTTTATTCATGTCAACATATCAATGTACATAATATGGCTACGACAGTAACTGCAGACTTAGTAAGGTGCTCATCTCGTGCAACGAAATCTCGAAAACAACACAATATTGCCTCTATCCGACAATAATAACTCGTTTGCCCCCATCCGGCAAACAAAACACACTTGCCTCCATCCGGCAATCAATCACCTTCACCTGGTGATATAACCATTGAGCATTATTCAATAGAAAACAATTATTGATTATCAGAACGATGAGTTCGAAACAAAACTACACGCTTACAACGAGACTTCATCAGACTCCTTCAAGTCATGATTTGTTAGGTTATTCTCGTTAGGGAAATTTTGGTCCGGCACCGATCTCAACCTATCGTGCGCGTATTTGTATGTGCGATTAGAGTCCAGAGCCTTCAGGACATACCGGTCACCTGGTAAGACTTCGGCAACCCTAAAAGGACCTCTGTATTTGGGGTCAAGCTTCGTTTGATTGCGCTCCTCGTTCTGGAGCAGCACCATATCCCCTACCGAGAATGGGTTTATCTTCGCCTTCGTGGCGTCAAACCTAGCCTTGTCGTACTGAGCTCCTTTCTCTATGTTTTCCACGGCCTGTTTCCTGACCTGGTCAATATCCACTTCGCACTCTACGGTATCTGACCACATAAGGTGCAGTGGTCTCGCAACTCTCCCTATCAGAAGTTCTAAGGGACTTGACTTAGTAATACGATTTTGGGCACAGTTAAGAGCTAGTTGGACCTGAGGTAGAGCATCTTGCCACGACCTATTGCTGGTTTCTATGGCTGTTAGCATGGCTTTAAGAGTACTCATCACCCTCTCTACCTGACCATTAGCGCGAGAACTACCTGTGGCTATCGCGTGTAGCTTTATATTGACCGAATCACAATAGTCCTTGAATTCGTGGCTGGTGAAACAACGACCCTGGTCCGCTATTAGCCTTGTCGGCGCACCAAATAGAGACACGCTGTGTTTCAGGGCTTTGATGCTGCTTGCGGCATCAATGTTCTTAGTATGGTGGAGTATCACAAATTTAGTGAACGCGTCTACGAGGACCATAATGTATTCCTTCTTATCGCTTTTTCCACTGAGTTTGCCCGTTGCGGCGATGTGTACGGTGTGCCAGGGTGTCGATACCCTTGGAATAGGGTGCATTTCAACTTGTAACTTTACCTGAGTGTGTCTTTGAAACCTTGCACGTTATGCAGTTTTCGACGAATTTTCTAACATATTTGGACATATGCTCAAACCAATAACACTCGTACACCTTTTCTAATGTCTTTTCCCATCCCAAGTGTATCAAACCCTCGTGCACATTGTTGATAATAGACCACCTCAATGACCGGGGAACAATAGGTAGAAAACGCGTTTTACCGTAACGCTGTATCTTACGGTAAAGAATACCGGACCTTAGTTCGTAAGTCCTTGCCACCTCATTAGGAAGTTTGTCATGTTTGAACTCCGTAATAAGGGTAGAAATCTCAGGGTCTCTTTGCTGCTCGCTTAATAGCCAATTGTCAGAGAGCTGAGACACATTAATGTGCTTGACTCGAATTTTTTCGAACGACTCTACCTCGGGATTTTGCAACGGATTTCGCAACAAAAAATCAGCGTGACTCATCCTCTTGCCGTCTCGATGAACGATATCAAAGTCGAAGCTTTGAAGAAAAGCCCACCAGCGATGTACTCGTGGGGTTAAGTCAAGTTTTTTTCTGGTACTTTGAAGAGAACTACAATCCGTTACTACAGTAAATTTACGACCGTGCAGATAGTGACGGAAGTGTTTAATCGCATTGACAACCGCGAGTGTCTCTAGTTCGTATGAGTGGTACTTGGACTCTGCAGCTGTTGTGCGTTTGCTATAGTAAGCGACGGGGTGCAACTTCCCGGCCCCCTTTTGCATTAAGACTGCGCCATAACCTATGGCACTGGCGTCGGTATGTAACTCTACATCAAGTGAAGGATCATAGATCCTCAAGACTGGTTCTTGTGTTAGCGCAGATATAATTTGACGCCTAACGGTCTCATGCTCAAGCCTCCAGTTCAATTCTCCGTTGCCAGACGTAAGGGCATACAGCGGGGCCATGATTTGTGAAAACTTAGGGACGAACTGGCGGAAATAAGAAGCTAAGCCGATGAATTGACGTAGCTGTGTTACCGTTTCGGGTGGCGGTAACGCCGTAAGAGCTACTGTCTTTCGAGGGTTTGGACGCATCTGGCCCTTCGATATTTCAAACCCTAAATACTCTATAGTATCTTTCAAAAATGAACACTTTTTAATGTTCAAAGAAAACCCCTTTCCACAGAGTACTGTAAGCACAACTTCTAGCCTTTCTAGAGCTTCATCAATGTCAGCCGCAACAATAAGCACGTCATCCATATACACAACGACGTAGGTATTCACAAGATCACCTAGAGCCTTCAGTATCGCGCGTTGGTACACAGAAGGTGCGTTTCTCAGCCCGAATGGCATCGTGAGATATTCATATTGGCCTTCCGTGGTGACGAAGGCAGTGCGTTCGATAGAATCAGGCTCCATGCGAATCTGGTGGAATCCGGACGCCATATCAAGTAGAGAAAAATAATTACCACCGTGCAGGCGAGCTATCTGATCGGATATGAGCGGTAAGGGAAATCTATCCGGAACGGTGTTATCGTTGAGCTCGCGATAATCGACACACATCCTATCACTGCCATTTCTTTTCTTCACAAGGAGAATCGGACTCGCGAAGGGTGACAAGCTGGCGCGAATAATATTGGCGTCAAGTAGCTCTTTGATTTTAGCCCTAACTATGTGTCTCTCTTCTTGACTTAACCTATAGGGGCGGCGATGTACAGTTTTATTCGGGTCTTTCAATTGAATACGCATTGGCTCCGTATCAGCCGGACTACGCGGTACGCCACTCGTGAAGGACTTCTCGAAACCTTTCAGGATGTTAATCAAACGGTCTCTACATTCAAGGGGAATATCGGTATCAATTGAATCAACGTCTATCCCTGTCACTACTTCTACATTACATGAAGCAATAGCATTGACCTTGGTGAGAGTCACCTTAGTAGCACTCATTTGGATAGTGATGCCCTGCGATAATATTTCACGGCCTATCATAATATCGCCGAGTAGACAGTAGTCAGGCAAAACGTGTAAGAGAATTTCTAAATGGATGCCGTCTATCCCTATCACCGTAAGTATCTGCACAGTAGATCTCACGGAAGTCGGGCCTATCCCAGTCATTGTCACAGTATTGTAAAGTCGCTTTCCCCCAAACCTTGGAGCGAAAGACTCCCTTACCAACGAACACTCAGCACCGGAGTCATAAGTGAAGGAATATTGCTCACCCGAATGCGTCAAGGATCCCATGGGTGGACGGACAGCGCACAGATCAATTCGTCTTTCTGACGGGAGTCCGGCCCCCGCACCAGCTCCGTCCTTGACCTTGTGTTGTGGACAATGGGATGCATAGTGGCCCTGACCCTGGCAGTTGAAGCAGATGATCGCTGGTTTCCCCGCAGCTTGCCTGATGTTCGTGTGGCCCAAGGAAGTGCTCGGTTTGTTCTTCATTCTTCCCTCTTGCTGCTTTGCATCCTTTTTGAAACACTGTGTGATTTTGTGACCCAATTTGCCACAATGGTAACACCGCACTGGGCGAGCTCTTTTGATCTCGGGTTCATTGCGATCACCACTTGGTGATGGCTTCCGCTTCAGAAATGAGACCGCCTTCAACTCTTGTTGTAGTTGCATACGGGTTTTAATCTCTGTAGTAAAACAAAGTCGCTGGACACGAGAATCGAATTGAGAAATGTGAGACAGCACCGTTGCGATAGCTATCTGTTCTGAAGATAGTCCATTCCATCTTGACACGAGCGACGTCAACAACGTAGCAGCGTAGGCAGACAGCCCTTCATTTTCTTTTGGCTTGCTTCCTTGAAGGTTGATCAAAAATGACGCGATGGTTTCGGGACAGTTATATCTCGCCTTAAACAATTCCTTGAAGTCGCCCCAAGTCATTCCGGGGAATGATACGGAAGAGAGCCAGATAGATGCCTGTCCCTTCATAGCGCGGCTCAACGCGATCATCAAAGAGGCACCATGACGATCCTGCTCACCAACACACATGTCTGCAGTCGATAACCAAGCGCGTGCGTCCACATCCTTCCTCTCGGGGTCAAAATCAGGTAGCCGAAGGTGTTGCTGCGACGAACCAGGTTTTAGTGCTTGCACTATAGCCAAGAAGTTGCGGTTCTGCAATTCCATTAATTGCTGCCATTTTTCTTCACTGGGTTCCTCTCTAGAGTGTTGCGGGACGTTGCGATCAGATCCCACTTCTGATGTCGGATCCTGATGGAGGTACTTGTCGTCTCCGTTCATGTCGTGGTCCGCCTTTACACTTGTTCTCGCGTCCGTGTTCACTTCCCAACTCCCGTTTTTCCGGTCTCGTCCTGTCTTCCTCCGCACCTCTTATCATTTTCTTTTTGGGGGAATCTGGTTGGGTGTATCGTTCCGACGTGCCGACCTGACAGTGCCAATGTGCCCGACCCCTGATATCCCTGCCTAAGCTGTGTACAGTTTTTGCTCCCAAATTCGGGTGTCGCACACTTTAGAAGACGGGCCCAGATCAGGCTCCGACATATATATTGTAACGTGACAAAACGATCAACCTCTCAGTACGCCTGTACTGAGAACGCACTCGGGACAAATAGACAATAAGGGCGCTCGGCTAGTGTCAACACTAACCGATAGATGAAAAACAGTTCCCGAAAGTCAATCCGCGGAAAATAATAAAAAATTAATCCGCTACAGGTTTAGCGCTTCTCGCTAATCAAAAGAGCAGGATTATTAGCTAAATAGTACATTTCAAATCAAATTAGACAATCAAGTCATTATTCAAGTGAAGAGTCTGAATTAAAAATTGGAATTCAAGTCGGAGTTAACACATAGCATAACTCCGCGGACCAGTCAATTCGTGAGAAAGTATTTGCGCTCGACTTAAGCACGTTCGGGACAGAGCATTAGAATTACATCGAATCATACGTCGGAATATTGTCAGAGACTACGGCCTACTAGCTACCGCTATTCCGCCGAGCTCATTGGATAGAGAAAGATAGTCAGAGTCTAGAGGAGAACCTTGCGATCTACCTCCTACACTTCAGTTGCCGCCATATTTATTTTGTCGATTATCCGCGCCGTGATTAGTCTATTCGCACACAGTGCCATAGCCAATAGATAGGCAGAACGCCACTCGGGCTAACAGACTAACACTGGGCTCCTCTCTGTTCCGCAAAGGCAGGTCCGAGAGAGATAGGAATAGATAATAAACATAGGCCGCATCCTTGACAATCCTTTTCTACAATACCGACAATTAGACTTAACGAGTGTAATCGACACCCATCACGAAACTGCTGTACCTGTGAACGATAACTTAATAAAATTTTGTTGTTTTATTTTACCATCCAACCCTGTGTCGGCTAAATTCTTAAAGACGCCAGCCCCGAGCACTCACCTACATCCCATTTCGCACACTCATAAGGAGCGTACGAAATTGCACTACTGATAAACGTTGCAATATATTAAGACGTTTCGTGATCTTTAGGGATTAAGAATCACGAGACTTTTAGATAGGGTTTGTGCACTGGGCGAGGGTCTTTAAAAGTAATTAGACACTTGGTTTAAAATAAAATGAATTTGCTATATTATCCTACAAGTTACACACTAATTTGTTCTTAGTATTCTATTCCATTCTCTCTCTCTCTCCCTCTCTCTCCCTCTCCCTCCCTTCCTCCCTCCCTCTCTCCCTCTCTCCCTCTCTCCCTCTCACCCTCTCTCGCTTTCGCGCGCGGCTGAAGATCTGTTTGCGCTGTAGCGCTTTAAAAAGAACTATACTATCACACATTGGTGCTTGTATTTTCAATTGTACATAATTATGATCTGCTTGTCAAATCATGTATCGGCCAACCAGTACCCATCAATGTTTGTCTAATTCAACCAATCATAGCCAGTTTCCGCAGCACCAATAGCTCGATTATTGAATTCTGCTAAACCACCCGCTGTGATTGATTATAATAGGTGCGTTAGCAAATATCTTTGCACTCTCCAATTGTGGATCTAGATCATGTAACGACCAATTAATATGAAAACAGCATTGGAGTAGGGATGGGCGATGTTTACCGATTAATTAAACATCGATGTGTTTTTCATAGAAAATCGATTATTTTTGACGATTTTTCTATAGTCCGATTAATCGATTATCGATGTTTTTCCCCCAAACATCAGTCTTTAATGCGATGTGTAATTTGTATGCTCTGTTTGCTTACACGTCACTGGCTTAGTTTCCACCGTGCAGAGTTTAAATAAAGTTAAGCAACCTCATTGATCAATTCCATTCAGTTCCTATACGTGATTGGTTAACTCAGTTTAAACTCTGCACGGTGGAAACTAAGCCATTGATAGTTGCATGTATACTGGTTTTCACAAATTGTGTGAAGTGGCAGCACCGTGCGGTGAGGCGGAAGAGCGAGTCTCCCTCTATAGTGCTTGCTGCGTCGTGCGCACGGAGCGTAGTGCGCCGAGAGGTTCCGCCCACCTTTCTCTTTCGCTTCACCCAGCCTCACCGTACCGTTGTGTTCTGCTCAAATGCTCGTTTAGCTCAAACAATTACGTTTTGTAAATTACGAATCGTAATAAGTTTGATGACGAGCAATGACGAGCAATATGATTGAGAGAACAGGTAAGAGAAGATATGTTCATGTACATTTAGTTTATATAGTGCATCTATGGATTGACTTACAATTATTTCTAGTGTACCCATAACCTGTCTTTTCTGGCGTCCAAAAATTCCTTATATACCTTGTTACACCTTATTCATCTCAATCTTTATTTTATTTTCATTTTATAGATGACGAAGAGGAAAGAAAATACAGCATTTTTTTTTCAAATCAATCGCCAAGAAGCCTACGAACTAAAGAATCTCTCGCGACAAGAATACGTACACCTGAAACGTACGTAATATCGCACTGGAAGATAACACGAATACTGTTCTATAATTAGATGATCTTGTACGAATTCTTCTTACAGTTCACGATGATGTTGCATGTGAACGGATTTAGCAGCTCCTCGAAACAGATGACCTCACAAATGGCGATACACGAATTGATGTCCTCTACAAGTCTATTGATGGGATCGATTTGTAAGTAAATTCCTTAATATTCATAATTTACCAATTAAAAACCTATGTGTATATAATTCTTCTTAAATTATAGACTTTTTCTATATTTCAGTACAAGGATTCAAGTCCCGACGACATCGTCTGGCAGTTCTTTGTCAACTTGGTCTGATGCAATCTCGAGTTCAAATAGCAGTTCTATCAGTCTTGATGGTATTTTTCAATATTGCGAGTGAATTAAGTACTGATTTGTAGTTAAATTAAATTATTGTTGAAGATATTCACGTAGTCGGGGTTCTCAAGAATTTGTCTCAGCGACCTCAGCCTGCTACCGCAAAAAATGCACAATCGATCTCATGGATTACGTCTTCCCAAGAGTCTTGTGATCTACGGAAATCCGGGTGAGTAAAGTGTATATTGATTTTTATCATGCTAATTCAATAGAGTCAAATACTATCATGTATTCAGTTGTATTCGCTATCATCTATTAATCTCAAAATGTTTAACTTCGTCAAAATGCTCGTAGGAACTGAAACTAAAATATAATGTGTAATATACAGGTCAAAAACAGTGAGCCATGTGCGGAGCTTTTATAAAAAAGTAGACAATACAACGGCCCGCTGTAATGTATGTGAAAAAATTATCAAGCACGGGGGCAATACTACAAACTTACAGCAGCATCTGAGAAGGAAGCATCCGTCTTTTTATATGAGTGTCGCATCGAAAAATCAAAAGAAAAACAAAACTTTGTCAGATTCCAGCAATGACGTTGACGATCCTGATGTAAATTCGTCCTCTATTATGAAACGTCGGAAAGTTGAAAATAAGGTACGCCATCCATGCATACATTTTTACGCGTTATTATAATAGTACAAATTACAGGTGCGAGATATACCTATTGATGCAGCGTTCCAGAGATCTAGTTCTTTTGCAGGTTACTAGAAATTCATTTAACTAATACTGATTAACGTAGTTATGCTAAAAGATTTGAAATGTCATGCCTTCGGTTTTATGCTTTATATAGACGGAGGCTCGATGGCTGATCGAATAACGAACGCGGTGGTGTATATGATCGCTGCTGATAATGCACCCCTGTCAATCGTTGAAAATGACGGTTTCAAACTACTAATGAAAACGGCGGTTCCGTTATACAATCTTCCAAGTAGAAAGACAATCACAGGATTAATGAATGCTAAGTATGAAATGCTCAAAAAGGATGTTAAGCTGTATCTTGAGAAAATCACGTCGTATACGATAACCTGTGATAATTGGACTGACGTGGGTAATCAAAGTTACCTTGGAGTAACAATTCATTACGTGACGGCGAACGGCGAATTGAAGAGCTGGTGTTTGGGAGTTGTACCACTGCATGAAAGTCACACAGCGGAATACTTATCCGACACTCTACTTTCTGTGCTCGATTCTTTCGGATTGAACCCAGAGAATGCGACAGCAATTATCTCCGATAACGCAGCAAACATAAAGAAAGCGGTTTACGATTCTTTTGGCCGTTCCAAACATCTGCCATGTTTTGCCCACGTACTGTCACATCTGATTCCCGACGTGATTTCTTCTGGTTCGATGACATATGTACGAGATCTGATTTCAAAAGTGAGAAATATCGTCATATTGATAAAGAGGAGTGTCGCAGCTTCGGATGAATTAAAAAGATTGCAAGTCCGTGACGGGAAAACGGAATCAACGGCTCTTAAATTCATCCGAGACGTTCCAACTCGATGGAATTCTACCCTCTACATGCTGGAGAGGTTCCTCGCTCTCGAGGACTACGTTTATCCTGTAACTCTCAAGTGCCGAAAATGCCCAGAATTGCTAATCCGTGACGAAATTCACCTACTGAAGAATCTCTGCAGCCTACTCACGCCCATCGAAAGGGTCATTACGGAAATAAGCGGCGATTCATATCCGACGTCGAGCGTTATTATACCAATAATACATTGCATGCAAGTAGCGATACGCTCTTGGGAACCGAAAACATCGGATGTCAGCGAGAAAGTGACGGAAGCGACTACGGAGTTCAAGGACAAACTGTTGGCGGCAATAGATCGAAGATTTAAAGACCAGGAATTTAATCTGATTCTCGCGATTTCAACTATATTGGATCCGCGGTTCAAAAAATTGCACTTTCAAAACGCGGTAGCAGCATCCTCAGCGATCATAAAAATTAATACGCTTATGAAATATAACGCGGCTTCTGAAAACTCTGATCGTATTCCAAAAAGAACGCTGAACGACGATTCAAGTATATGGGGTTATCACGATCAAATGGTGGCTAAGAATATCGATTCGATAAGCAAGGACAACGAGAGTCTCAACCTTGAACTACAGCAATACCTCAACCAACCAGTAATTCCACGCTACGAAAGCCCTTTGAAGCGCTGGAAAACTATCAAATCAGCGTATCCGTCACTGTACAAATTGGGAATGAAGTATCTCGGCGTAGTTGCAACTTCAGTTCCATCCGAACGATTGTTCTCCAGGGCGGGTTCAATTAAAGTGGAAAACCGCAGTAGGATTTCGGGTGAGCACTTAAACAAATTGCTTTTTCTCGGGTGTCTTTCTCGCGAGGAGTGGGGTTTGGCTTAAAACATCGTAGTCATTCTGCGATAAGAATTTTAGACTGGAAAAGGCGACACCGTAAGTGTTTCTCACATATGGCATGTATTTTGCATTGAAAATGTTCCTAATGAGTATGAAATTAAAATTATCCCATCTAAATATTCCATCTGCACTTCTTTCATAACCTTCAAATCTACTCGCCATTGCAGGAACTGTAAGACGTGGTATAATGTACGCATGAAATTTTAATACTTATGCATGAAAATAACAGAATTATCTCATTCCTTATATATTAATTCAGAAGTTTCTTTTTTTTTAAGGTAAGAAGTAGCCCTCTCCCTTTTAGAGCTGAAGATTTGACAAAATTATCGTGCTGCTGCTGACAAAATGTACTGGATTCTTCGAAAGAATATTCAGTGTGTATAGCTCCGAATCTGAAAATCTGATTTTAGGAATTAGATTTTGTAAATAATAACGAAATAAAAATTCATTTATTCCGGGTTATAGGATTATCATGTTTTTTACCCTATAATATGCATTTTCATTTTTTTAAATGTATATAATCGATGTTTCGATTATTTTCTAAAATCATCGTTGTTCAGTAATCGATGTTTTAAATAATCGATTATTTCAACATCGATGTTTTTTTCGAACATCGCCCATCCCCACATTGGAGTTCTAAGTCAACTGCGCATAGTCAATTACATAATTCTAAAGAAAGTCCCTAGAAAACTTCCCCTTAACTGAGGACACCTTAATAACTGTCTATGGCTTACAATTAGTTTTCACCTTGCAGAGTTTAAATAGAGTTAAGTAACCTCATTGGTCAATTCCATTCATCTCCTATACGTGATTGGTTAACTTTGTTGAAACTCTGTACGGTGGAAACTAAGCCTATGAATACGGGCCAAAATAAGTACAGTAGCAGACACAGTACGTAGGACGTTAAAGTTAATATATTTTCGTTATATAACAAACATAATAGGAGACATAACAAAACGAAATTATTGCAATATATTCCATTTCTTCCTTAATTGTGTAATAAAATATAAAATTTTTTTCTGTCGGTAACATGGTCGACGCTCACTTCTTTTCTGGGCGAGCAATTTCAAGATTGCAAAATTGTTATCTCACAGCGTCTATTCGCAAGAAAGCTTTTCAAGCGGTAGGAGCGTCGTATAATTTTTAATAATGTCGGGAAATAAAATATTTTTAACGTCGGACGAAGTCTTGGATTCCATATCCTACAGCGATCGCACTGTGTAAGTAATGTAATTCGTATATAGTAATCTGTAATATGCTTTTTATAATTAAAAAAATGCGTATTAACGTACGAGCATTCTTAAAACGTTTTGTGTCTTCTTATTATCTTCAGAGAAGTTATTGGCTTCATTGATATTGTCGAGCGCCCGAAAATTGTCGGCAAAAATAAAAAATTTAAAATATATAAATTTGCCATCAGCAATGGATCAGGAAGAAGAGTTCAATGTATTGCTTGGGAGGGCCAAGTCGAACGCACCGCCAATGCCGTGCAAATCAATAAGGTTCGTATATCCATTTGAATGGCGATTAATATCTTCTGAAACAATATATATATATCATTTTATTTTATTCGATTTTGCATATAAAGCAGAAATAATTTATATTTTATTTTTTATTTTGTTTATAATTAATTCTGTTTCAGATTATATACCTTGATGGGGCTCACGCCAAGAAAATAGAAAATTCAAATTTTAATATTGGAAATATGTCGTATGAATTAATTATTCAATCGAACACCATCATATCTGATTTGGGAGCTTATGACTTAATTGGTGCTGAAGTTATTCCTGAAGTTTCCCTGGCTGACGTGGCTGGAACAACTGGAAAAATCAGTAAGTTGTTAGATACAAATTTGTATCTAACAATAATTCTATATTATAAAAGTAAAATTCTATATTATTAAACTTAAAAATAAACCTGTAGTAAGGTGTTGTATGATTATCCTCTTATAGAAGTGTCTGGATATATGAAAACCTTAATATCATTGGCGGAACATCAGCAAGGTATGTACATCCAGTCAAGGGATAGGAGCAATAACTGATGGAGAGCTTAAATTAGAAATTCACACCACTTCCACTAATAAGATGCCCCAATTGGAAAAAGGGCAGCCAATAGAAATAGTGGAGACGATCAATCATGGTACATATATACAGTACAAAATATTGTTGTTGTCATATTTACATTAATATCTTTTATTTTAGGCAAAGTTATCTACCTTCAAGTGAACGATGGGGACTCTATTACACCCAAGTCTGGGGAGAAGCTGACACAGGCGCAGATGATGAGCATTACAAAGATGCCAGCGAAGGTATTCAATAATTGTAAATCTTCATTCCTAGACAAATATAATATTTTGATGAACAATAGATTAATTTCAATTTTTAAGAAATTACATACCTTTTAATTCTTTCTTCTTTTTTCTTTCTTTAAATTTCAATTGTTCTTGTCAATGATTCATGTATCACTGAGTATATCATAGAATTTACACCTCCGGGTATACATACCTAGAATGCATATATGCATAGGTATCATATATATATATATATATGACAGTAGCACAGTAGTATTATGTTTATTATTGCCTAATCTCATATTGTGTCTTTTTGATTTCAGAGAGCAAATTTGGACGAAGTCTCACCGCCTTCCTGTACTTCAGTCTTCCATCCTTAATTTCGTTTTGTTATGTCTCCTATTATATTTGTTATATAACGAAAATAAATTAACTTTAACGTCCTACGTACTGTGTCTGCTACTGTACTTATTTTCGCCCGTATTCATAGGCTTAGTTTCCACCGTACAGAATTTCAACAGAGTTAACCAATCACGTATAGGAGATAAATGGAAATGACCAATGAGGTTGCTTAACTCTATTTAAACTCTGCAACGTGA
>JARPRH010000370.1:19572-34158 GCA_031763665.1 Calameuta haemorrhoidalis
AAACCGGCCGCTTATTTGCTTATTGACTTATTTACTTCGACGCCATGGCGTAGCGTTGTGTACCGTGCTCTCTGTTCGCCCTACGGCGTCCTGAGTGCTTCTCATACCAGAGGACGCCTGAGGACACGTGAGGATCCTTCGGAAATCTCTGACGATGAGTATCCACCGCATGACTTAACCTAACCCAACCTTCACTTCTACTCTAGACTCAAAACGATCATTCTTCATCCTTGACAACCCTTATTCGCGTACTCGCCAAATCCTGATGCTCCGCGTGTATACTTTGCCAATGACTGTACCGAAGCTGTGAAGGCTGTGATCCCTTGACGAGGAAGACTGGCTTTGTACGAAAATCAAATTTATCCAACGTCCTACGATTCTGAATTTAGCCACTTTTTTGCAGTAAAAATAATTTTCTTTAATATTTACACTTTAAATAATTAACGTTACGTATAACAAGAGTTGATCTGGACATTTCATAGATTAATAGGTAATACAAGACGTTTCATTTTTCCTATAAAATTTTACTGAGTTTTATATAAATATTGTACTCTGTCTTGAAATATGGCTAAAGACGAAAATAATTGACAATTCAAAAATGATTATACTCTTTAACAAACTACATAAGCTTGCATTGTTATACGCAGCTGCGAATTGCAAAACGGTTAACAATGTTAACTTTAATAAATGGTCGACTTCAGTTTGTTCATTTTCTTTTCAGGAAATTCCACGCTACTTCTTTATCTAACTTGATGCGTAACGCAACGCAACGTAACGCAACAGCTTACAGCAACACTCGTTGAAAACTGGCACGCGGCTAACTCTGCGCATAAGGAATCATCACACGATCGCTTATGTCGCTCAGCTTTGCAATATAATCGCTCGCATAGAAATACGACAAACACATAAATATTCAAGACATTAAATCACCCACAGTCAAAGCCAATTGAATAATTGTTAAAAAATTAAAAAAAAAAGGTAAAATCGATTTCCAATAACGATCTAAAAACCGTGATAAACGTATAATAACTTTATCAATTTCTATTTATTAGGTTTATATACGACCAATCATAGAAACCTGTCCATAATAACAAGATTCTTCTAAACAGTCTCGACCGATTTTCCTTTTCATATTTACCCGCGCGAAACCGGACCTACGTAAACGTAAACACACCTATCTACTATTCGCAATCTTTAGCCAGGTAGTAGATTATGATAAAGAATAATTTTCATATCGCCTTATGGTTCTCGACAGAATCTCGTTATCTCCCGTAAATTTTTCCAGAATCAGATGCTCAGTAACAAAAGTAGATCGCACACCAAGTTTCAACGGCGTTTCGACGCCGGATAAGAGACGCTTTGATTCCCTGGCGTATAGAGGTTTGCATGGGACTCTTAAAGCTGCACCGTTGTTTACAGTATCGAACATCAGGGGGATGACCATAGGACTCCTGGTCTAGGGATGGATTTCAAATAGGTACCACGAAGGTACCCAAGGCATTCAACTCTGGTCTTGCACCCGTGAATGTCGATGTCGACGTGGACGTTGGTGTGGATGTGCTTGGTAAATGTCGATGTGGATGGAGAGACTTGTGCGAGTCTCACAAAAAGACAAGCTAGCACATGGACGCCGGTTGGCGGTGGCCAGACGCCACGCCACGCCACTCCATTCCACTCGACTGTACTCTACTCTCTACTCTCCTCTTGAGGCTACAGTGTTACTCTTGGGTCCAGGGCCCATGGTCCGTGGCCACGAGGAGGACCTGGGTGTTCTGCAGAATCGTGGACGCCGTGCCCTTTCTATATATGTATGTAGATATATATATATATATGTATCTTCATGGCGTATGGGCGCAGACGGGGTTGGAACTGTGTACTGGGGCCCAAGGAGACAGCATACCTCATGCAGTCATGCCACGAGGCCCACGAGTCCTAACTACAAGGTGCTCAACTTTGTTTGCATCTAACTCTTCGGATGGGTCTGATCTGGTGCAGAGAAAGAGTAAAAACAAAAAGAACTATTAGGCCTTACATAGTTCATAAATTTTCCTTCGTTTTATCCTTCCCTAAAGGTCTCTTTTGTAATCTTCTATAATTTTCTCGTCGTTTCCATCGATTGCTTCGTGTCACCAAAACCGATCAAAGGGACGAATCCATCACTCAAGCCTCCAGCATCTCGACAAGGGTCTCATCCACTGTCAGCATAATCCTCTCGTAAGTAAAGTGACCCGTCAGGAATGCCACCCGGAAAAAGACTTGGGGTTCGTTTACACGGGAACTTTATACCGTCACTTAACGTAGAGGAACCTTCGTTTTCCCAGGAAGTGAGTGTCTCGTCTCGGTTTCATTGGCTCCGGACTCCTCGTGACGCGTCGCACACTAGTCTCCAGCAACGGCCCGACCGGGCTGGTCGGTTCATGAACCCGGTAGAACCTGGAAGCCAGAACTGCCATGGCTATCGACAATAAACTTTTCCAGCAACTCAACACGTCTCTTGCACCAGGTTACATAAATATCTGTACATACCCCTTTAACGAAATGTAACCAGTTTCGTTTCCCACTGCAGACAATCGGTAACAGCAGACCAGCAGCCTTACCAGACTTATAAAGTTTAGGTCGGTTCGAAGCTCAAAAACTTCATTCAGCTTCTTCAACTGGATCCTTTCGACTGAATCGTGAACTTTGACTCCATCGTTCTCTCTCCCTCTCACTCGTTCTTTCTTTTTATCTCTGTCCCCTCACTCTTCTTCTTTCTGTCCAGATTGAAACTCAAACGTGCAGGTCGCGTGGGCGCTGCTGCGTGCGGTGAATGACCGGAGGGCAAGGACGCCACAAGGACATGCGAACGTGTTACGGCTCTACGCACTCATACGCCCTTACACGCACTGGTGCACACGAAATCGGCCTTTTCCCATGTCCGCCGATGCATGACTCTGCAGGGTTAAGATCATTTTACACTCGGTACCTTTATAATGACTTAGTATATAACTTTCTGTTTATTAGGGTCGATATGCTCCACTTTGAGCCCTTTGGACGTCCGTTTCTTCACCACAACATCTACATGACACTTCAAGCTTCGTCTTCGTACTGGAGTGATGCTATGTACTTCTTGACAACGTTCCACTCGACCATGATTATCAGGAACTAACGAACAATCTCAAAATGTGGGACGGTGGTACGTGCGAGTAGTCGTCAACTTTTTTGAGGTTAAGACAAGGACCTAGTTGACCCAGATCCCAGTGACTTTCCTGCGCCTAAAGTATCTGTTGGATTTACTTAGTTATACAGTTATAAGCTCGGTGGATCGAAATGGATGATCGAGATTAATTTATAATTAATTAAGCGATAGAGTACTGTCAATTAATTTTATACTTGATATCCGCTTAATATTTTATACTGTAACTTAAGACCTGGTTCTTCGTACCGGGTCCATGCCGCTTACGCTTGGTACCTATGGTCCGTATGTATATACTGTATATACGTATGTATCCTTTAGTCGAATATATGTAAGCCCGGTCGTGGCATAACCGTGAGTTCCGCGAAGAGCCACTCCGCGAACGGATACGTTTCTTAAAATAACGCGAGGCGCACGCATACGAGTGCATATGCAAATTTTACGTAGGCATAAATGATGCGAGCGAAAACGTGTCGAGCCGCTTCGGAATGGCAGGTAAAAAAGTTCAGGTGTCACCCGTTATATGTAACAAGGCTGTTGGAAGTGCTTCAGCTCAGAATACCAAGAGGGATATCGTGTAGGATTAGGTATGTATTTTTTTAAATTGATTATAAAAATGTACAATGTCCACGGACTACGGTTACCAAGACTGTAAAGTAGCCGTTGTGCATTGTTATTGTTACAATGTATTTCGCACTGTTGCCTCCATTCAGTCCTCATAGCTGCACGTCGTAGATCGGTATAAAGTTTGCGGACGAACTTGTACGGAACTAGTTGGACGGGTCGAACTAGAAATATTGATACTAATTGGTCAGCCATGCATGGACATTACGTGACCATGGAGCGTATAACGACAGCTTGCTAATGTTCACGATGTCAATCGATTGCTCCCACTTTTACGCTTGAGTCCTACGTTAAGCTTTGTTCACAACGAGCGGTTTCTGACGGGAATAATTTGGATGTATATTTAATTAGGTCCTTTTTTAAATTAAACATTGATAATTGGTACTTGCGAAGAAATGCAGCGACGACGGCCATTTTTATTTTGGTAGACCCCTTAAGGTTTTCTTTTTTGTAAAATTCATTCAGGTTATGTTATGGTAATTAAAGATGCTTTTGGAGGTTAAATGCGATTAGGTAAAGTACTGCTCGTGACGGTGGGACGAATGGGCCTTACGAAGAAAGAAATGGGTCCCTTAAAATTTGTATATCTACGAGAGAAGCAGTTCGTAGGTATTCAAAGAATTTTATTATTCCTCGTGGACTCCCGTTTAAGGACGCCATCTCTTGGTGAGTTTATGGCACCCTGTCAAGATTCGGGCGTGCGCGAGGGGCTCTAACAATAAGGCCCATTGCGATGCAAAACAGAAACCGACTACGTACTCGTACGTATGCGCACCGGCAAGTTTCGCTAATAAAAGATTTATTTGTCCGAAGGGCTTGTCGTCTACGTTGGGCCTTATTGGTTATTAAGGCCCAGGACGTGTAGCGGCTGCCACGTGATATCCGACGAGGCCCATTGTCAGAAATTCAAGATTCTTTATCGCAAAGATTTGTATCTATTTTTACAAGCGATGCTATTTTCGTTGGGGTCTTTATTTAGAACGGCCTTTGGGCCTTACATATACTCCGCTACGTTATATCGTATATACATGCACACTCCGTTACCCTCCCCTATAGGGCGATCCGCGGTAAATTCTATTTTTAACGAGGTCCCTTTATACGTATATTTAAACCCGGATCCATTTCGGTGGAATGCTACTGGCTCGTGATACAGCGCGACGCATTCTCAGGTCCTCTTTTGGGCCCGTTGGCTCCCGTTGAGTGTGTTGGGTATCATCGGCTTGCATCATCCCCAAGATGGAAACTGATCCAGGCATCCTAGACGTCTAAAATATATTGAACCGAACGCTGCAATATTTCATTATTTTATTAACATGGCCTCGGACCTACTCAAATTTGCATCCTTCGACATGATGAATATCCAACGACCTGACCACAAAAAGCACGATACCCTTACACTACTGATAATTATACTGTAACACCACCATCAACTAGTCTACTTTAATCTACCCCTATTTATGTATTACCCTACCCTACCCAACCCTACCGTACTACAGCACAATTGAGCCTACCTTCCAGCAGTGAACTAACCCACCCCTGCCGGCGTCTTGCTCTCCGCGACCTTTAACGTCGGACGTGCTGCGAAAGAGCCGACGGCTCTGACCCGAGTACTTTCGCCGTCTGGGTCAGTGGTCCGCCGGGAGAGCATTAAAGTCGAGCGTCCCGACGCTACTTTAAGAGATCCTAAGCAAAGCTCACCAAACGCGCGTTTTAACTCTGAATGCACTACGTTCTCTTTACGCTGATCTCAGCAGTATCCAACCTAACCCAACCTGTCACTCAAAGCGTTGAACTGGCATACGTTCATAGATATACTATAGGACATTATTCCACACCCCATAGAAGAGCATTCATCCAGGGTACAGAGCACCGTGTCTCGCGAACGTCCAAGAGGGAAATTCTTGTATGAAATTAATTTGCATGTAATCCGTCGGCGGGTGGTTTTTGCAGCTACCAACAGATGCCGCGCGTCTCGATGTCTCAGCGAGGACAGCATCATCTATTATACCCAGGAGGCGGTTGCATTGCTATTGGGGCGTCGCGACGCGTCAACTTGCAGAGAGATCGATTAATCATCATCCTCGTCGCTGTGGTCGTCGTTCTTGTCCTCTTTTGAAATTGTCCTCATGCTTGTCTCGGGAGACAGGATGCTCGGACGTCGCGACGCCTCTCCCCTTGCGAGAAGGGACGAGGGTCCCTGGGATTTAACATTAATTTTATTCTGGCATTCCCCTCCGCTCCATCCTCTATACTTTCTTCTCTTATTGGCAAGCAGGAATACCTGGTACGTTATTCGTTTTTAATGACACTGTTGGGTACCTGACTGGCTGGTCTCATAGGACCCAACTGGGACCCATAGAATGGCTGAGGCCCAGAATCCCCCCCTAACCAAATAAATAACACGAGATCCTCGCGCACGCGCGGTTATGAGTTGAAATATATTGATATTAATTTCCTGCTACTGTATAACACACTGTGCTATACATATACTGGCCCAATGGCAATGTGCATGACATACGTGAACGCGTATCTCCAGACACGTCTCTCTACGCGTACATATATATGTATATATACATAAGGCCCCTTTTAAACGTTCTCAAGTATGCGTAGCTAATAACACCGGACTCCATGGGGCCCCTCTGTCTTATTTATCGCCACTTTCGATTCATTTCTAGTTCTTTCACGTGGCAGAAGAAGTTCGATACCAGTCGGAATCACGTAGGGTTCCCTCCCTTCTCTTTTCTTTTTCTTCCTTTATCATTCCCACACCATTGGAACCTCCGACGTCAGCATCGCCACACCAGCAACCTGCAGAGACAGTGTCCAGTGCCGCCACTGCACCATTTGGAGTATAATACCGGCTGATATAATTTGTCACATTGGAATCTCTAAGCAAAACCAACGTCGGAGCCTCAAACTCGGCAGACAGTGACGGCGTCAAGAAACTTAATGTGAGTGTTGAACCGAAGGCTTTGATTTCTTGTAAGATTTCATACCGCAGCCTTCTTTTAGCTTCTTCATCAATTTCTTTGTGCGCCCTCTTTATCTAGTCCTCCTTATGCACCTGCCGTTGAAAATATTACCAGCTGCCATGTCACAGTCCTATATCTCTTTTGAGGCAGGTCGTAAAGATCATCCACAGGACACAAGGCTGTGCTATTACAAAAGAAGTAAGTACAAGGAACTGATAATGAGCCGAAGGTTCTGCTGAGAAATCGTTCCTACGGCTCTGTGGGCCCCTGGGCCCAATTAGCTCCGAGCTAAACCGAGGATCGCGTTTCTGCTAACGAAGCTCTCCTCCAAGCGTCGCTCTTTCCAGGAACACGATGATGGGAGTACATGGGATGATGACAGAAATCACAGAGATCCAACGTGCACACAATCTGTACAGTAACCTGACACGCTTTTACAATTAGATCTCGCGAACCGTGGATTCCACTCTGGAATACTCAAGGAAGGCTCACCACCGATATTATTCGCTAATAAGGTTAATCGGTGAGCGAGATGATCATCGAACGGAGATCATGTGAAAGACTTTAAAGCAGCAGACTCACCCTTGCAGTGGCCTTTATAGGCGACGGGAATGGCGCGACCGGCGCGGCAAGCGGCGAGACGCAGGTGACAGGCGCTCTTGTAGGTGTTTCCGTCGGCTCCGCAGACGGGGCGCACGCCCGCGACCTGGTGAGACGCCTGAGGGCACCTCCTCGCGCACCTCACGCAGTGCGGACTCAGATTCTGGTCCAGCAGGCAGCTTCGACCCTGGCCGCAGCGCACCCGTGCGCACGAACCTGCTCGACACTTTATACGTTATTACTCGCGGTGATAATCACCCCCGACACAGTCCTTCGTTCACCCCCAGCTCTCTAAAGATTTTTCATATTTTTATTCTCGTCGCTGATCTCCTCTCATACTTTATTTCAAAAGAATACAAACACCTCTTGACACCGGTGGTTCCTGTCACTTATACTTTTGACACGTGCACACGCCGAAGCCTTATTCAATAAATTATTTACGACCCCATGAAGTCCCTTGTTACTTTGTTACTGTTTACGACATGCTGCCCAGTAAATCGGTGTCGGATTACGTGACTCGTTACGCGACGCATGCGCTCCTTTGCAAAGTGACTACGTCATATTCGGTTAAACGGAGGGTTCATTGAATGCGTTATGCACGGAAGCCTTTATGGAGATGCATCTCTCTGGGATCATGTTACTCGATTGGACGGTTGAGCTGATTTTTATTACGAGAGAGAGAGAGAGACTGTTTATCGGACTGGTGGAATCGAGAGGAGATCAAACTGTGAGATCTAAGGAAATTTAATTATAAATAAATGTATTTTTTTTTCCTTCTAGCACAATGTGATTTTAGCTTTCCTTTTTTTTGACTAGTGATAAGTACTGATAAAACAAGCTTATCGTTTTTATACATTGTCATTCTTATACTCACTTTGACAGTGGCCGTTATAAGCCACAGCCAACTCGTGACTGCCCTTCTTACAAGCCCGCTTCTTCAGTCTGCAAAGACTCCTGTAACTTCTTCCGTCGGTACCGCAAACTGGCCCACCGCCTCTAGGGGCCTTACACTCCGGACTGCAGACGCACCTGGGTCTACCCTTGCGCACCACGCACTTTTTTCCTTCCTCGCAGCGTACCTCTGCGCAGCTTTCTAAAAAAAAGGTAATAAAAAAGTTTATGAGCATTTTTGAAGATTTTTTTTTTCCTTTAATCTCGCTCCTTTCTCCTCACCTCTGCAAGGTCGACAGGGTACACCACCGCCCAGAACCCTCCAAAAGAAGAGGGCGCCGCTATCGAGGTCGTCCTCGGAATAAGCCGTCGCGGCGGCTGCATTCGATGCACAACACTCTTGCTGCGTTACGGCCTGTGATAATAATTCCTTGCAGCGACCGTTACTTATGGAGGACCAGCATATACCGCCTGTAAAGGAAGAAACAAAAAGGAGCATTATAAAGATTGGCGAAATTGGTAGAGACGCTTTGAAAAATACGACGCTCCCCCATCGCTAACGGGGACGACGGCCGTCGACGCCACCGAGAATCGTGAGCTGGAAGGATTATCGTGATTCGCAGATCGACCAGCAGTCCGACTTGGACGCCCTGCAGCTCTGAGTCTTCTGAGAAAGCTACCAACGCTTTTTTTTTTCATTTGTTTTCTTGTAACTCGAACTTCTTTCTTCTTCTTTTTCATGCGTCAACGCAACCTTACGCAACGACCTGTCGAATTGTGACTCCCGCGGACAGTCCTCTGCTGCCGTCACCAGTGATAGACAGTGAAATATCGTTTGGAGCAAGATCACGTACTATAAATAGAAACTGTGCGCACAACAGTAGACTGTTGTATTCTGAGCAATCTCGAAGAAGAGTAAAAGACAATATATTGTTTTAATTTTGAAAATTAAAAAAAATTTTTATCCTACGGATTATTTTTGCCTATATTATTTTTCTAGGTATGTATGTACGTGACAAAATTTCATTCTCACGGGGCCATCTTCTTACGTGTCTCCACGTAAAGGAGTCCTCTGATTCTAATATTTGATCGGAAATTCCATTTATTCGACAATATGTACACAGAAAGTCTATCGCTCCACTACTAATAACCCTTTCGCGAATACTGGACTGAGTTTTCATTCGCACGTATAACACGGTTGGTGCGCGAGATTCGCAACCGTCGGTATTCGTGTTTCACATTCTTCGTGGCATGACAGTGCATCGGGTGGCCGGTGACTGACTATTTAATTTCATACTATCGAAAGGTGCCATACGACAAGGATCGTAGAAGGTAAACGATCGCAACGTTACGTTCTAAAATACCTGTACTAGAACGACATAACGACATTCGCCATTTTTCTCCAAGATACAGACCTGTAAATTGAATCGATTTTTACCTCAACTTTACGCATTCATTAAACGTGCATGAAACGGATATAAAATTTCTTCGATATACATGCACGTTGCATTAATAACTGATTTCAACGAATAATTCCTTTAATGAATGCAACTTTAACGCTACAGGCGATTAATTAATGCCGCAACAAAGTCACCAAGGCGCTATTAGCTACGTCACATAAAAGTAGAACAAGGTTGGTTCTAATGGCAACGTAAAACCCGAGCAAGGAATGCCGTGGGAATGGCGCATAGAAAACCGTAGTGGTTAGCAGTTCGTGATTCTAGTCGTAGAACGCAAAATGACTGACATGCGAATGCCATTGGCTTCCGCTCGTTATGCAGCAATGCAGGCAACGCAACAGCAAACGCAGCAATGTCGCCATTGATAAATGGCAAGCGTTTGTCTGGCCTCAGCTAGAAAATGTCTAAGGGGTGTGGCCATTTTGATATGCATTTAAAAAAGAGTCATCTTGCATGACTAAGTAAACCGAATCAGAAGCAAAATGACTATTAAGGTTATGTTAAATCGAATGATTGTAAATTCACATTAAAACGTTCCCACCAACGTTACTACTGTCAAATGGCAGGACGACGCTTTCAGGATCCCTAAGCGCACGGAATTAGCTTGCGAAAGGACGCGTCCTGTCTTTGAGCGTCTTGACGCTTCTCTCTGACTTCGACGTCACTCGGGTTGTCGCGGAGTAGTCCGTGTGCGTCACCGACATACCAAGCAGCATCGGTCGCTACGTAACTTTGCAAAAGCTCAGCATCCTCTGCGGCGTCGTTATATCCTGCCACGACGTCTACGTGAAGTAACTCAGCGTCTAGGCCGAACATTTTACAATTAGCTCAGACCCATAATGCGTCCTAATGGCTATATAATTAACACAATGGACAATCGACAAAACCAAACAAAAAGTCACTAAGAATTCAACGCTCTAGTATAGTAGGAGTAGTGGTAGGTGCGCGTTTATACCCAGCCGTGCTCTACCGAGTCTCAGTGATTCTCAAATGAATCCTTGTTTCTACGATAAAAATATCTAACAATTAATTTTAGGCCCCCCAATTCCAATTATAAATTTTTTCTTCGACGAATACCTGCACACCTAATTCGTGTACCGACTAAAATTTTGATCGAATTTCTAAATATTTTATTTCCCTAATTTAATTGCAACACGATACAATATTTTCTAATACAATTAAGAAGCTCGTTTATAAACATTACATTTTTTCGATTTTCCAGCCACTATTGTACACAAGTTTCTAAAGAAGGTTCGCTCGGAATACTAATGTCATATTGGCACGGAAATAGAACTAGTATTATGGACATAACGACAATAGCTTAAAGGCTATAAAAGGCAAGAATGTATCGATGACAATAAAAGACAAGTATTCACGTTGGGAATAACCACTGGGAACGTATTGCGGGTAAGCAACAGGTCAGAAACGCGTGTCACGCGAGTGACCACCCTTATCAGAGGAACATTTAAATAACGAGGCGAGCAGTTTCTAACGTTCTACTAACGACGCGACACGCTGCATGCTCGTGAAAAGAAAAAAAAAAAGAATTACCGACACGAGAACTCGCTGCACCCTCCATCTCATTGTCAGTGCTTATTGTTGTTCGTATCGCATTGCCAATCGTCTGGCAATGTTGGATAGTAGCTACTAGTCTGGCCAGCATGATTCAGTAACGAGATGTTAGATTATTTGTTTTTGTACTATTTTCATAACGAATTAAAAGACATCGATGACCTGGCGCATTGCTAACGAATCGATTGGATTGTTGTGATCGAGAGTCTTTATGGAATGTAACAACACTGCTTATGTGTCATTACACGAAACGTCATTGGCAAATACAGCGTAGGCACGTATAATGGAATTATTTGAAGTTAAAGTGTAAATAATAAAAATGTGAATAAATTATCTGACAATATATTAAAGAGTTAAGTGGCAATGTTATTCAATGGATTACGTTACTTGCTATAGTAAATATTTAACTTCTTTTTTTTTTTTTAGTATTTACCCTGTACCTCAGATTCCTTATAACTTACGTCATGCAAGGTAAAGAGTATCTCGCTGAAGCGCGAACAAGAAATAAGGATGAAATGTGACGCAGGCGCCAGCTGAATAAATTTGGACGCCGGGCGTCTTTGCCACATTGCCACTGACCTCCCTTAACTCGTTCGCCGTCAAACGGCAAAGCGAATGTCACTATTTTTACAGCGTTAGACTGCGTCGCTCGTAAATTATGCGAACAGTGATTCACACCCGATGGCTTGTTATAGTTTAACAGTTAGACTGTTGCGTAAGACTAAGGCCTCATTCACAACGAGTAACAACGAGCCGCTCTAAATTCCATCAGCGAGACCAGGAGCATCGGACTCTACTTAAATGTCGTCGTGCCTGAATTTTCAAAGAGAAAAACTTAAGGCGTTACAATTTTGTAACACGGATAAAAAGACAACCGTTATTCAATTTTTAATAACAACATAATAATTAATTTATATAAAAATCATTTTTAGGTTATGAATTTACTGAGGACAGAAAATAAATCTGTTTTGTCTACTGACATTGCGCTTTAAAAGTTCAAGGCAAATTTTCACACGAATAACTCGAACGGTATCAATGCTAGAATTCTGCTGTGCGACTCCAGACCCTAGGCAAAGGGTCAGGAGATAACGTAGTACAAGGTAGAATATATATACGATACATTAAGAAGGAATTACGTGTGGCCCAGTTAAGGTTGGTCCACAGGGGGTCGCAAAAGCTGTCGTCGCTGTCTCGGAAGTTTCATATTTATGGGAAGAGTTCGGCCCACATAATACGCAGACGAAATAGCATGCCAGAAATTATTTTCTCGGACCCCACGAAAATTGTTTGCGCCCTAGACAAAATTAATATAAAGCCAGAGTAATTAAATAATATAAGTTGCAAGTATTATCCAGACACATAAATATTGCATATACATACACAGGTTCATCCCTAGCACAACCATCTTTGTTCAACCTCTCACAATCTCTGTACCACAAACTCATAGATCATCATCTGGCTGTTCAAGAGCGTAGCCAGGGCTAACATTGCTCTCAAGGCAGGGTTCTCAATGCATACAATGTCTACCAGGCACGTCGACTTTAAAGGTGATTGTCTTGCGGGCCTAATATGGCGGTTCTCAACTCTGTTTACATTGTCGAGCTAAACCCAAAGCACGGAACATATATGTATACAAAGAATTAAGTAAGAGGCATTAGAGATTCTATGAGGTCATACATATATATTATACCTCGTGCAGCTCATGCACAGCTCCTTGAGGATGCTGGATGCCAACCTGAATTTATAGTTCCCGCCCTAACCTCCTTAAGATCCTTAGAGCACCTTGACGATTTATGGCGAGCAAGTCTGGCCTCTCTCGATGCTGCGTTTTGCGTCTTGCAATTTGCGTTTTACCTTTTGCGATTTACCCAACCCCTAAGGCTGAGCTGGGGCTCGCGCGCGCATTTAGAATCGCGTACGAGACTGCATGCCTTCTTTCTTAACTTAAGAACGAGGAAGATCATTAAATGGCCAAGAAGAAATTCTCTGGAGAGAGTATGTGCATTGCCTGTGCATTGCCTGTGCATTGCCTGTGCATTGCCTGTGCATTGCCAGGGCACCGATGCTGCACCGTGGGTACATTGCGCCCGGGAGAAGCACTGCATGTGTATATACATATATGTATACATCCATAGCACTGCATCCTGGCCGAGTAGCTGGCGATCTCACCTGGGCGTGTTCACGTAGGGCTCTTGTCTGAGCACTGTGCTTATCCGAGGCTCTTATCATAAATACAAGGATAATGCGAATCGTTGAAACAAAAAAAAGCGAAAATTTAAAAATGCAAGACTTATGGGTCTAGACTCTAGGCATTGTGTGTATATCATATAGGTTCAGTACGTATGCATATGTGTACGTCAGTATCTGATATATTAAAGTGAAGTCGATTAAATTCCTTGTCAGTTTATTAAGTCCCCTAGCTGCTTTAATTACTACTCTGATACTCTTCTTATTAGGTTAAGGCTGTTGTTTAACTAGATTGCGTGTCCACACGTACACGGAATGATGATGGTAGAAGCAAGGAAACCTTTATGACTGTTTTTCTGTTTCGTTTTCAATTTGATACATTGTTAGATTCGTCACCTTCTTTAAGCAACAAAGAAGCCGAGTCAGCTGGTTTTGAAATTTACAAAAATCTTTTCAAGAATTTCGATCGAACTAGACCTGCGTATATCGATACACTCGGTGTATCTTTAATCTCTACTATCGCACGAAAATAAATGAGACAGAGATAGACGAAGTGTAGCTAGATCAAACGGTGTAGGTAGAAACGAAAATGCCATAAGAAACTGACCTGTCAAATCTTCATGGCAGTCACCATTAAGTCTATCTACTTCACTTCCGCACACTTATGGCTAATTTCTTGACCTTTGGATAAAATTTATCCTGTGGATAAACTCCTAAAACATGAAAATGATTGGTTCGATGGGGATTTATCCGCAGGATAAATTTTATCCGAAAGTGAAGAAACTGGCCATTAAGCGTAGATGACTCCTCTTCCATATAAAAGAAAAATGGCTTTGATCGAAAATAAAATATCTGGCATTGATCAATTCCTTTAAATCAGTATCAGCTAAATGAGAATGAGGACCGCCGTATAAACTTATTCTAACCTAAAATATGAACGTGTGTTGGTTTCTATGTTAAAGTGATTTGTGATTAAGGAAAATTACTTGACATACTGTTTTCTTTTTCCTTTTTTCGAATTCAGACAAATGATCAGACAGAGAAAGTGAAATATTAGAACACGTGTACCTGGTACGTTGAGAAATTTGGGTCAGCCCTGTCAAGG
>JARPRH010000370.1:53171-70401 GCA_031763665.1 Calameuta haemorrhoidalis
CAACTCCCTAATGGTCAATTTCCCACTCAGACGAGAATCATTAGTCTATGCACCCTGGGGTGTATTTTCGCCAAGGGCTATACCACAAGAAGTACACTCGATAAGTACTGAAAAAAGAATACTAAAAGCAAACTAGCCATTGGATCTACACATGTGCACTGTTATAGACCAAACAAATTTTCTTGCAGTACAAATTAAATTATACATTGCTTTTCGTCTTTTTAAAATTACTCAGTTATCTTTCTTGTTAAATAAATTTCAAATTCTCCCGCCACAGACAAGTCCATGAATCAAGCCCCTGGCGGAATTTTCCGTAACTAGGCAAAGTGACAAAGTCAAACAAAATTCATCGAGCAATCTACGTTGCGGAAAAGCCTAACTTACAATAATAAATTTCGACAATTATTAACCTATCTCTGTTATCATTAAGAAAGAAAAAACAAATACGTATTTGCAATAAATAAATCCTAAACAATGGATCACAATGTGACAAACGTCTCGCTCCCAGAATCATCGTACCACCAGCAATCCAACAAAATGTCGCACACTGACGAATATAAGAAGCCTAAAGAAAAATCACAAAAAGGTTGGTCCTCGGTAAACCCACTTACCGCGATCATTAAATATGGATCATTCACTTTTTCTCGGAAGCAGACAGGAAGTGGGCTACGCACCGTGCCATAGGGTAACATCCGTTACCTTTTCAGGATCATAGAAGAACATTTCGATGATCATAATTCCGAGAAAGACACGTTTTTCCACAACGTAACAAGCACGCCCATACGAGTCGGAAACGTTTGAATAAATTCTTGGAACTGATATCGATTCCACGACCCACGCACGATCTTCAAGCAGCTGCATTGTAACTAAAAAAAAAAGAAAAAAAAAATTTTAATTCAAATACATTTAATTATTGCGTCACCTTGAAACCTAACCTACAACGCAATGCTGACCAACGTTCATCCAATCTGTTCGTAAAATTAATCGCATATTTAAACACGTATGTGAATTCAGTAGTTGGATGGATGGATGCTGCATATTTTACTACCCATATATATATATCTATATATGTATCATGTATTATATAACATATATGTCAGTTACCTACGTAACTGAATAACACGTCCGTACATATAGTAACAGGAGGCCCGTCTAGACTGCCGTCAGACGTATTGGGTTCGCGTAACGCGCTATATAACGTATGTTACATATGGCTGTCATGTACGTTGGACTACGGTGCGTTTTAGCTGACATAACCGCCACTAATTACCGGGGCCGACGCGTCCGAGACGCTAGATCAGTTCAATGACTAGCGTACGTAACCTCTACGTGCGGTCATCCTCGTATATCATAAAATGTATATAGGGTTTATTCAGGACAAACGTGCCAGTTGAAGTTAGTTATGCAACAGAAATCAAATAGACAGACGGTTGACTTCAGGTGGTAGGTTTTGACGTGAATAAATATTGAGATAATAATGAGACAATTGATATACGTAAGTAATATAATAAATGTACGAGTACGGTATTGAGATGAAAAATTTTAAATAATAATCGACTTTTGAAAATTAATGTCACGTGGCGGTTATATAGTATGAGATTTGAATTTTTAAATTTGGCGCCACCTTCGCGTGGTAATACCACCGTACCGCAGAAAAGATTCAGATACGTTTCGGAAACTTTACTGAAATCGTAACAAGCATATTTAATGTTTCATTGCTGAAACGTAACGAGCATGTTTAATATATGTTTCAGCAATGCATTTAAAAGTTATCTGGATATTTTGCGCTGTACGGGTAATGATTGCTATAGGAATATGCATTCGTACAGGAAATGAAGAGGGGAAAAAAATATATTGAACCTAACCTGTAATTACGAGAGTAGTGCGTATGAACGGAAAAGGTATTACGTACGCTAATCACACGTATTTACTGCGATCTTCGTGAGGTTATGGTTTCCCATTATATCTTATTGCGTTTAACGTCAATGACCGAGTTGGCTGCTTCGCAATGAATAAAAGATGCAATTAAAGCAGGCAAAGGGATTGAGGATTTAATATAATTGTTTCTTGCTTTTGAGTGAAAATTTATTTTTTCGAAAAATTTTTTTTTGCTTCAGAATAATATTCACTGTCGTGTATAACGTATATAGGGTTAGACATTTTCCATGGAATATAGTCGAATAGTGAATATATTTATGTATATATACATACGTGTCGTCCTAGGGAAATAAACAGGTTATGATTTATGAAGCTATACGTTGCACTTTGCTTTTCCATAAATTCCTGTCCGCGAGTGAAATAGTATATAAGGCATCGCGGTGTGCAACCGGTTCGCGCCATTATGTTTCCCCATGCAATTTATGGAAAATTAAGGCACGGAGAACTTTCCGTAAGTAAATCGAGCGCGTCTTGTTCCTTGGCCGCCATGTTGTCTGCCAGAAAAGATTCTTCAAGTGAATATATACATATATAGTGATAGAGAGATAGAGAGAGAGAAAGGCTGACGTACGATAACCACACATATTCGTGGTAACGGAATAATCCGCTTTTTTTAAATTTCATGCGTTTATTATTTTTGCACATCGATCGTTACGTGATTTCCAATTAATTCTCACGGTCAACGGCCATTTTTTTCCGAACTAAACAAAATGTAGAATTCCGTTAACAGCGCCATCCGCTAACACGTGTCCATTATCGTAAACACGAACTAACAAAACTGTCTGATGATTCATCGGATCTATTCGGAACACAATGGTAATTCGAATCCTCGTGCTGGCTAGACGAAAATGCAACCCCTAATTATCCATTCCTCCTATTCCCATTGGGAATTCGAAAACCACTGGGCGTCGCGGCGACTCGTCCCGAGCGCGTTGGTCTAATGCAATAATAATGACTTCGTAGAAACGACTCGCGCGCCCTCGCATAATTTTGAAATGTTACAATGTTGACAGTGCTGCAACCAATAAAAAAAACTTTTTAAGTCATCCCCATCTTATCTTTTGTTCACTCTTTGTCTTTCCATTAAATAACAACTCTCGTATTTTCCTTATTTCTCCGAAATAAATTCACATCATCACTTAATGACAAACGATGATAAAAATTCTTCAAGTACGACCCAATGTCATGACGTCAGTCAATGACATTAAATTTCGCAAAAATTATCTCTAACAAATCCCCCCCCCCCCCCCGAAATTTTCATGAATTCCAAAAATCATAATGTATTTTTAAAAATTACCTGATTCACAAATAACAGTCAGCCTCTACTGACAATCACTGATAATATAATTGAACGGATCTACTAATAATAACAAAAAAAAAAGGAATAACATACCTTGCAACGTAATCGATATCTCGACGAATAACTGCAATCGATCATTATGTATTAGATTCTAGATATTACGTATTTGCTTCTACGAATATCAAGGTATCGCATGATGGTACAAAATTAATTCGCTGTGTGGATCATTGCTGTTATAATAACAATTATGTAACTAGCAAACGTTACGAGAAACCTAATCACCAGTCTCGTGCCGAGTTTTCGCAATACGCCAACGACGCGGGACGTCTCGATGATCAAACAGTGAAGGTTTGTTGTGTCTCGTGGTGTGCTGACAAAGACACAGCTCGTTCACCGGCGCATTAAATATTTATTCACAACGGACGACGCGCGCGATTACAAGTCGATCGAATTCCTTATTCCACAGATACAGGTATAGAATTTTGTAGAAATAAATGGTGTCTCGCTACGCAGACGAACACAGTCACTGTAATATTTGCCGCGACTACTTTTATTGTGAAATACAATAGCAGCAACGAGCTCAGAGACACAACAATATATACGATGACGATGATTATTGCAAGGACAAGACGACGAGACGGCCGGCAGTCCCCATGAATTCATCGAAATGACAGCGGCGGCCATCTTGGATATCTTAAGGTACAACAGTCCCGCGAGTAATACTTGAATCAAGTTGGCGTCGATATACATACGAATTTATATTGAAAGTAAAAATCAGTCAGTCGATTCAAATTGACGTTTGCATGATAAAAAATCTTTTTTCTTTTTTGAAATAAAAATGAGGCTTACAAATATATTTTGACCTGAACCACAAATATGGGGAGTCCAATGTCTCGTTTGATTTCTTAAATTGAGCTTTAATCATTATTTCGAAACAGATGAGTATTGCAGTATTTCCCGCGGTTTTATTGCATAGCACGTGGCGGACTCAGAGCCCGATGGCCTTGTGCGTCTCGACGCCCGTCTGCCGCTGCTCGGAATGCCCGCAATAATTGCTTACCTATGCTATACGTGCATGCTTAATCAGAGGTGTATGAACTCGACGCATAAACAAGCGGGTATGTAACATCCTAGCACACGTATGTTAGAGTAATGGGTTCGTGTGTGGTTGAATTAAAAAAATTTTTTTAAATTGCTCAATAATCAGATAGCAGCGGATAGATAGTGGTACCGCTACAAGTAGTAACAGTGATAACAACGATACTAAAAGTCCAATTAACAATAACAATGACGGGTCAGAAAGCCGAGAAGCCGTCAGACGAATTGATTAATTTTGTAAATTTCAACGAGACACGACGAATGAAAAATTAACAAGTATTTAAAAAATTGCACTTCTCAACGTCCGTCATTTTATTAATTCAGCAATGGCGTCAACCAGCTCGGATGGTATTCTTGTTTCTTTAATCCCCTCGTCAGACTTGCATAACCCAATTACAACGGCCGAGAATATAAACGTACGAAATACGGAGCTGCTAAGAATACAAGAGAAAAAAAAGATTCATCCTTGTCTGGAGATATTCTTGTCCTGACGTCGTAAGGACGTCGTCCGTCCAGTCTGGTTCGCTAATCGTTACTGGTCGATCAGGACGAGTCTCACACGCCAGACGAAACGCATTAACTTATTACGAGGATCGGTAGGACGAATTTCAGCTCGACGCAGTAGCCAAGAATGAAAGCAAGAAAGACAAGGAAAAAATAAATTAAACTAACATAAAGGCGTACATATCTTTAAGAGAGGATGAATATTGAGCAAAAAACATTGAACGTCATCCTTTGATCATAGAGCATTCCCTTGGGCTAAGAAAACTGCTGTATATATATATATATATCCACTACGTATAAAAGGCTCCAGGCGATAATTTCGAAAGTACCTGTATCGATATCCGAATATCGATTAAGAAACGATTAAAAATCTGATTGCTGTCTACCGGGTGTGATAACGTAACACAAGAGGAGTCCATTAACGTACGTTATCCGCAGCCATGTTATATGTTGTAAAAAAACAGGAAGGACCACTTGGCCCAGATTAAATGGCAGTTTCGTTCAGTATAGCTTTAGGACCAATCTCGTCTAGTCGTGAGGGGTCTTATTAAATAACAGAGAACGTATAATTGGGCTATGCATACTTCGCCATCTCGTTACCACATACGTATATATATATATATATATATAGCGTATGCATTTAACTACATATGTATATATATGCATAGTAGCAGTAATACACGGACCACGTTATCCACTGTCTGCCAGCTTGTTACTTCATGCGTGCGTCCGCATTCCTAGCCTTCAATTACGAGCCGCGCATTCTTGTCTATTAGAATGTTGTTGGATGGATAAAGTTTGAAAATAGGGAATAATTCAGAGTGCCGAGTCCAACAGCCGTGTTTACCCGGTGAAGCGAGTACCAAAGTGAGAAGAGATAATTGCGTTAAAGATTTTTCAGTTAGATCTAATCCAAGGATCCTTTAATGTATAATTTTTCATTCTTTTATAATTCAAAATTACCCGCTAACTCTCACTTGCTGTCTTTCTAGTTCGACGACTCCCCGCTAGATGCCACTTGTCGATAACGAGAACCACGTGACAACCGGTTCGTCGAACGGTGAACGCTCTACGTATTTACACGTGTCTGTACGTATATGAAATCATACGTGGTTTCACTGATATGCTGATAAATTTGTGGTTCGCTTACTATCAAAGTGTTTATGTGGATGGAAGGCTACTACGGTGTGGATGATACTTCATGTTATTCGTGCATAGCGACGTAATCGACACGGAAGTAGAGGTAACGGTTAGTCAGTGAGAAGGATGGAAATTGTGATAAGCATGAGGGTATTTACGTGTCGCCATTTTCATTCTTGGTGTACATTTTTTGTTTCTTATAGTCTGGTGGTTCATTTGGTCTGTTTGTCGGACGCGGAGCGTCCTCGTTTAACGTACGTACGAGAATTCACGGATTGGCGCCTTTGTGCCTCGCGGCCGGAAATTGGATACTAGAAATAATTAACCTCGTTATTTACGATCTTCGTATTTCAATTATGCATTTCCGGGCACGGAAATGAACCTGCGCCGATGGGCTGGATAACAAAACGGATGAATGAATGCAAGTTAATTGTATTTATATAGATATACGTACATGGTAGGTGTGCTGCTTACGCAGCATCCACGAATACCATTTCTATATGGAGCGCAACGTTAATTGATATATGATCAATTGAAGTTCGATTATCAATTGAATCGATCGGCTGTAATTTCTGGTTTAATTGAAGGAGGACAAAAGGATGATCGAGATGCACGTCTGTGATAATTGAACACTGAAATTATTGGGATTAATTACAAGTAAATGTAAGTACTAATTGTAATTTAGTAAATGAGATTAATTAACGTAAGAGGCTTAATGATGGTGAAAGAATTATTTTTTTCTTACCATTTGGATGAAAAGTACGTGACTCATTGGTCTTAACCATTTGACGGAAGTTGTGGCTCGTTTGACTGTCTGGAGGTTAACCATAGAAATCGATGTGTTTGTCAGGCCCAAAGTGGAAACAGACGGATAGTCAGTCAGACAGACAATCAGTCAGTCAGACTGAGTGGGTGGCTGCTGTAAAAGTCTGAAAGGATGGACCAGCAAACTCCAATGAGGCAGGCAGAGAGGTTAGGATATAAAAATAAAAGAGTTTTGCCAGAGTCTGAAAATGGAAAGAAATGAAATAAACTATTATCGAAAGGCAGTAGGGAGAATAAAGAAAACACGGAGAAAAGTAAGAAAAAAAAGTGAAGGATCAGTTGAGTTGCTGGTCCCATAAGGCCCCAACGTTCGGTTACATTATTTAGATATGTTTGCTCGTGAGAGCGAGGAGGGAGGAAGTATGGGCCCAGAGAGATCTGCGGATCTAACGCGAGCCAACCCGGCGCTAACAAATGGGCCTCATTTGTCCCCTGTCAGCCATTTTTTGGGGGCCCCTTTATTAGGCGGACAGGCCCTGTCTGGCCTTGATGCACCTTGGCTGGACGGCACGCGGACTTATTATTGGTGGTCAACGAATGGTTAGGACCAGTGCATGGGTCCCTTTATTTTTCAATCTTATTTAACAGTACGGGCTCTATGTTTTATTTATTGGGCCTTACAGTGAATTGAGACTACGTTTTACCATCATTTGATTGACAGTATTAAAGGCTGCTAATTTGAGAGAGACAACTTTGAGAATTGATGTTACCCGTCTGGTTATGACTAGGAAGTAGATCAGGTAGTAGACTAATCTTGAAATTGGGACCAATGATCAATTGGAACTTTGATAATTTTCATCCCTCTTTCAAATCTGGTTTCTATTTTGGAACTCGTGCACTCATACATATTGCATACCTACAAAAGAAATTTTTGTAACAAATTCTAAAAGTAGGTAGACTTATTACATTCTTTTTGTATCATATTCACTGGGTCTTTCCTCAATAAGACTGTCAACGTTATGCACGCTCCTCCTTTCGCATACCAGGAAATCTTTCCAAGCAAATTCTTGTTGCTATGCAATTTGACTGGTTACACATCTGCATCTGCGTGGTACCGTTCGATTCTCCTTCGATGCACTGTTTTTCATTTCTTTTTTGCTGCGACTTTTTTCTCAATACGCTTTAAATTACAGAATGAGCGACAAGTTTGAATATTAATAATCAACCAGTTAAGCACGTTAGACTATTCGTAACATAACGGAATGACGGACTCATAGTAACTTCTCCGCCATATATTAGAGACTTAAGAGTAAAAAAGAAGAACGTGCGGATGAAATCGCCAAAAATGTCACTGACTAATTCGCTGTTAGCCGTGATAAAAAGTCCATTTTATATCCAGGGTCGCCTAATACCGCCGTTCTGGCCCGGGCGAGACTGCTCGAACGTCTGGGTCCCATCTCGCGAACTTTATGGGCCTTATAAAAGTGATACCGTTCCGCGAGACACGAAATCGAGAGAGGCTATAAGAAGCGAGAAAATAAAAGGAAAGTAAGGGATGAGTCAGTCGAGACAGTCTAGAATCAAATGAAAGAACTTTTTTTTTAAACTGGTTTTTTTACACAATTTTTTGTCCCTCTCTGTGCAACCTATCATTCCTATTGCCCCTGTCAGCAGCCGCCATTTTTGCATCGACTAGATAACCAACAAATAAATTACCAAAATACACCACTAGATGGCTACCAGCAGTACCTGCCATAATTTCACAACGTGAGTCTCTGCATTCGACAGCAGCACGGAATTCCTAGCGTATTTTATAACGTTTTAAATAAGCCGCCCGATGCTCCCGCGGTGCTGCGATAAACTCATTTCGGCGTCGGGACGCCTACCCGGCATACCGTGCGGCAGGCAGAAATATAACTTCAACAAAATATCCGTTCGTCGCGCGAGAATTTTTTTAAATTCCGTGTAAGACCGTTGCGACGGTGCTGCCATCTCGCGGCGCGATACGTTGATGCACACGCGAAAGCTCAAGAATACCTGTGTCATTATAGCACATCCATAACCTCTACGTCATAAATTACAGTAATTTACAGCTCGATTAATAACCTCCGTAAATCCGAGCGGGATCGTTTCGACTCCCCGCCCCTCTTTAACCTCCCCTCTCGACTCAAAAATCCTCTCACTTAACCCAACACTCCTTCATCTACGTCATTCACAACAATATCCACCTACAATCCAACACTAACCTCACCCACGCATCACTCACCCGTAATCACGCATTACACGCACTTCTCTGCACCTGCGCAACACACTGTTCTCATTTGTAATATGTATGCAGTGCATATCCGGCCAGAGGGCGCCACATACGTAACATTACTGACATTCGTTGAGTGCCTAATTTATTTCTTTGGGTCTCGGACACTCGTACACTCCTTATTCAACTACAAGCTACTACTGCTATATTTTTAGTGCTTTGCACACGTACTGATGCAAGCTCAGCCAGATTGAAAATGAAAGGCGAATGAAATGAGCACCATGAGATTATATTTACATGGGAAGTTTACCAAGCAATTTTTTATCTAGCTTCAAGTAACCAATTCAAACTTATGGGGCTCCAGGGGAAAATCTCGAACATGATTTGAAGATTTTTTTTAGGAAGTTCAGGATAGGGGTGAATTGGCTGGGGATTGTTTAAAGCTTTTTCGACGTTCATAGACTCTTATCACAGGGACGCTCTCGAGTTTATTGTTAAGTACTGGGACGTGAGCAAGTGCCGAATGTTTTGAGGTTGAGGTACTGCAGTGCCTAGTTTTTATTACGCCTTACGATTTTCTCAGCGCTCTCGGAGGTCTTTGGCCTCTGGTTTTTAACTTTATAAATATCGTCTGGAGTCACGCCTAACGTAACCCACTACTGATTTTTACGGTTCTTCTTTCTCGGTGCCCGAGTGCAACGGATACTAGGCATTCTTGAGGGTTCGTGAGAGTCGTTGCTTTTATAGTGGTTTTAATATAGCGATTTTTTTTCGCTTTTTCCTTCTGAGCGAGTAACGTTATTATTATATACAAATATTCAATGGATTAATACCCAAGAACTTATGATTTAATTGATTTCCTTTGCCTCTCGTACATCAACTCTGAGATAGCAAGTAAAATTGTTGTATCCAAAATATGGGATATAAACGGAACATGTAAATAAATGTAAATCGTCGAACGCTTAAGATATATAAATATACTAATAACACGATGATCTACGTCGTCAACGAGAACTAATAACGTTGACGATCGTTCAGGTTTTTTTTTTTTTTCTTAACGAGGTGTCAGTTGTCAATATTAACATAACTCAATCCGGTATCTTTTCATAGCGTTGCTGCGTTTTCCGCCAGACAGCCTGTCTCCTTTCTGTGCTGGGATCCACTTCGACGGTAGTGGTCTCGGAAGCGCCAAAGCCAACCTTATTGTGATTGGCTCTCAGCGGTACCTGAAACAGAAATCAACCAATCAGAGGAGTCATTATAAATAAATAAAAAAAAAACGTCAACTCGACAACGCAAGTATTAATTACTTTGTAAGTCGACATAAACGATATAAAAGAAAAGATAAGAAAAATTTGTTTTAAAATTATAAGTAAAATTAATAAGGATAAAATCGTAGAAATACAAGACAAAGGGATTTTGAAAAAAAAAAATGTAATGCCACCTCCTCGGGGTATCTATGCAAATCCTCTTCTTAGGAACCAGACGCGATAAGTGTCTACGCCGTATGCTGGTAAAAGGTAGGGCAATCAAAGTTTCGCGTATGTATCTCTGACTGTCTGGCCAGGTCCGTCGGGGTTCCTCGAGTTCCTTTTAAAGCCAGGGTAGATCGCAGATTAACCGCAGAATTTATGTAGTTATCGCAACCACTTGAACAAAGTCTACCCCGAGAGCAAAGCCAAGCTTGGTCATGATTTGGTCAAAAGTTTTCACCAAGTGGCACGAACAAAAGCCAAACCCGCAGACGACCTGGCGTTTCACCCAGCCACCCATCATAAATTAAACCATGCTTATATAAGCCAGCAGAGAAACTACAAGGGAGAACATCTTAATAAGCATGTCATTCCCTCAAGTAAGATTTTAATCAGTCAATTCACATAATAAGTATTTAATACATATTGTATATACGTAAGATCCACTGTGTCAAGGATACATAACCTATACACCCTTTGAAAAAAAATCTCTTTGTGAAAAGACATATTTTATTGACCAGGTAGACAGCGCTTACGGATTATCCTTAGTATTTGCGAACGACGGTTAATACCCGCCAATTACAGCAGCGCCGCCATGCGGCGAGCAACGAAACTAGATTTGAATCGCTCCAGCAAATCCTTTGGTCGCATGGACAGGTATGAACAATGCCACATCCAGCCAGTCGAGATTCAGAGGTAATCCCAGACACAGACGGTGAACTTTTGCCTTGACTCAGGGATGAGAGGAAATCCATTCTCTCTTTGTCTTATCACTAAAAGCTCCGAAAGCGCTTGAACTTTTCGGTCGGCCGACGTCGCCGCCATTACAGCCGCTCGATGTATATCCTTCTCCATATTTAGGCCAAGTGTCTACCCGACTGCTGCCGTGTATACATATACAAATGAGAATCCGCCGTCATCACAGAAACTCCGGACACTTGACTTACTTTGCTGAAAAAGGCAGACAGCCCTGAAAGTTTCCTATTCCGCCATCTTGACTCGAGAGCTTACTGTAAAATCCGCCAGGTTCGTTAAAGAGCGCCACGCTCGTATTATTCGAATACATGAAAATCACAACGCTTGCCTCTTTGACCGCCAATTCTTACGTGACTCAGTGGCGTCAAATTTAAACGAGTTAATGAATAAACGTTCGTCCTCGTCATTTTTATCTATTAAAATGATTTGAGAATCGGATCGTGACGTCGCAAGATGCCCAAGCGTCCAGACCGCATAACGATCTTTTTATTGACAAGTATACGACAAGTTAAGGAGTCAACGCCCACGAGTTTCAAGCTTTCATAATGGTGATGCATCTGTCTGACTGTCTAGACCACTTAATGCCGTTGTCTATGTCTCCCGTAGCCTTTCTCGAGCCACAGAAAAATACGAAGGCTGGAGAGTAACGCGTGAACGTCTGTTCCCTTGAAAAAAAAAAAAACCGATTGCGCAACGTGAGCTAACCTACAAACCAAACAATAGAAAGAGTTGGACCAACAATTGTTTAAATGAACAACCGCATCATAGAGTAACGAAATAAAATTATTAATAGAATTAAGATCGAACGACCGACCGACCATCAGTTATAATAAGAAAGACAATAAAATTCTACTAAAAATTTATACAATTTTTTACAATATCTCCAGACACTCGGCGCTCGTCCGACCGCTGCTATTTCAACGTTGAAAATTCATAAAGATAATTTTCAACCAACCCCGATCCCGTCGATAACCGACAGACTAACTAATAACAAACTGCACAGGAGAACGAGGACTTCCAATGGATACGAGATATATCAACGACGCTTCCAGCTGGTACGGAATTGTCTGGCCAATGATCGTTTTCGGTATTCTGATTCCCTCGTCCCACTCAGGGTCTGCCGGTTTAAAGTGACGAGGGTAGAAAATAGGCAAATAGGCCAGAACGGCTAGACGGCCAGGCGATGGCAATGCACTGTGATTACCGATTAGCTGCAGAGGACATAGGACTACGCTTACACGTACTACAAAGCGTGCGTATCATTTGTATGTACACGTATAACGTATTACGTATCACAACCATCCTCGACGCAATATTATTACCGTTCGTTGACGAAGTACCAGTATGAAAGACCGATTACGCCACGATGAATTGGCATTTATGTATAATAAATAAAACGCCACAGCACTGGCTCAGAAATTAAAACAATATACGTGGGAATAAGAAAATTTAATTTTTAGGTTAGACTTCAAAAGAAATTTCGTACAGGTAATAAGGTTCTTGCAAAATGTCCTCTTGGTTTATATTTTACCCTCTGGGAAATCATAATGTAATAAACTGTATATAGGTATAGTATATAGGTTGGATACGCATCGAGAGTCTGCCGCAGACAAACATATTGAGAATTCATAGGAATTCCTTCTCATTGTGGAGTGGGTGTCCCAGACGGGTTGTGCTAGTTTGAAAGTTTGTCCCGGTTTGGTACGTCCGACGCCGACGGGACTGTTTGCGAATTCGTTTGGAGAGACACGCAGAGACACACCGCGGGACAAACGGGCAACGTGTCGGCATTGACAGGTTGAATATGGCGGGACGCAGAGACAGCGTCGCCCATTGGCTAAAAAACAAAAGTTTTAATCGCGCTCGGTGTGAAAAGGGCCAACTTTTCCATAGATCGAAAAAACTTGAAAATTTGAAGAAAAAATTTACTCTTTTCTTCTCCCCATAACTCATAGCCTTCGTGATCCATTCTTTTTCTACTTATGAATAACGACCAATCACTTCGCCGACGTTCAGTGCACATGCACATGCACCTGCATCGTTATTACCGCGCGCGCGCGCACACACCCACACACGATTCCCGTGTGTTTGCACAGCATTAATTAATGTTTGGTCGTCTAGACTCTCTCTCTCTCCCTCTCCGGACTCTCTAGACTAAACTAGATAGAACGAGTTGCAGAGACTGCAGCAAAGCGACTTGCGCTTCCCGACGACGGGCAGGTCGTCTGCATCACTTTTGTGTATATAATATATACTCATATATATAGTATATATATATATATAAATATCTAGCTATAGGTATACCAACACTATGAGATACGATAGGTAGGATACACAGATTCACAAACATAGTTGCATGATAATCCTGTGATGGATGTCCCTGGCTAGTCGGTAACCCCGTGGATGCTTCGTGTGGGTGTTTACCCAGACGGAAGCCGTCTGGCGGCGATAGGGCGAGCGAGCGAGGCTGCGGTCGGCCACCTTCGTTAAACTTCGTCAAGATACGTAAAATACGCGTGCGACGCATGTCGTTGCTTCTGCAAGACGCGAAGGTGCGTTGTACGTTAATAATACGCGTATAAACGTCATGACTGTCCCCAGGTGTTCAGGTTAAGTCAGGATGTCATTATATATTTTCTGCATTACGACCGTGACTTTGGGTGCTGAGAAGATCAAAGCGGATACGGTTAATTGGTAAAATTGTATGAAAAAAAAGAATTTTAATACTATTCCAGGAGAAACGTTTCAGAATTGTTGTTCCGGTACGATCCTGCAGGTGCCATACATTTTTTTTTTCTATGACGAGCAATAACGAATGCAATTAAACACGTGGTTTTCCTGGGAGACCAAGAGAAATCGCTCGGGTGGAACTGCGAGGTAACAGCGTCGTGAAGGAAAAAAAAAGATAAATAATAGCAGGCTAGACCAGGCTCAGACAGTGCGAACAGACCGGATATGGATTTCTTGATGAATATCCTGAAACCAGCTCGAGGAACAAAACCTGATGGGTAAAAAAAATTCGTCAGGTCCTTAAGTAAAAAATTAAAAATTTTTTTTTTTACAATACAACCTATCTTCATTTAATATTGTTGCAGTTATCTTAACGAGGTCATCGATATCGCCGTGGCGCGATGTCGTTAATTGCTTGAAGATTGTCAATAAAAATTATTGGCGAAACTAAAGTCTCAAGCTGCTATTGGGCTTCCAAGCAGATGGAAAGACGTTACGACGTCTCGAGAAAGACGTTTGGATCGTAATATGAAAAATTGTGAAAAAACTGAATTTCTGATGACTTTCTTCGTCCGAAGGTTAAGGCAAGACGAATGACGCAAGTTACGTGAAACTGTGACGTAGCGCACGGCAGAGCACGGAGGATGACGATACTGTCACTTCCTATACCACTCGGTGCATCCGAAGCTCAGGCAAGCCTGGTATTTGCAGTTTGCAATTAGGGCGTCAGATAGCACAGCGCATTGTAATTAATAGATCGACGTTCACATATTTGTATCTAGCAATTCAACTGATGTATAGGTGGATGCTGCGTCTAGACCGATCGACCGGCTCGTGTGCATCTGGTTGGTTTAACAGGATGTACCCTGTAGAGAGAATCAGTTGGATGCATAGAGAATGGTAAGCCTGATATCGTACAAACCGCGTGTGCTGTACTTAATTAAATATTAAATCCATAGTCTGTGCTGGCAATTGGTACGATTGTTGAAATGGTCTTTCTGTTTTTTTATTTTCCACGCAAAACAAGGACATTGAGAACGAAAGACGATGAACGATAATCGGCATGAACAAAGACGAAGAAAAATAACGGTAAGGAAGAACCTAAGATAGAGAAGGAAGTCAATGAGATAACTGTGAATGTCCACGAGATGTCCAATGGATGTCCCCCACAAGGCCTTTTTGAGCGGTTCTAGACAGTCATCGCTTTTAGACCAAGGAGCGTAGGTATTAGAGATCGAGAAAAAAAAAGTCTAGTTAAACAAGCTGGATGTCACTGGTCATGGTGGACGGTACCTAACGTAGCGAGTAGTCTACTAATCTGCCAGTGCCCCCGCATGCTAAGCAGCTTCGGTCTGCAGGATGCATGCAGATGCAGCCGCGCACACACCGGTGCATACAGAATCGTCCGATGCAACACAGAAACGCATAGCCTGGGCACACGGACGAGGGTAATCTGGTACCATGGTTAGTCAGCGGTGCGGTGTCTAGACGGTTGGGATTTGTGTTGGATTTATTTGTGACTGTGGGTTCCCACCTGTTGCCTCCCGCACCCCCTTTAGGAATCGCGCGCTACAATTCTCTCTCGTCTCCACTCCTTACCTTTTCCTTCGTCACGATTCTGTCTCTCTTACTATTTTTAACTCCTTTTCTCGTCTATTTACTTTAAACTGCAAAAGCGAGGCGTCCTTGTAGGACGAACCGACCTGTTCAAATATCCCGCCCTTTCGCGTGGTGCCTCTTCTTGGCTAGTTCGCTGAACTAAATACTTTTCGTGACTCGCCAAGTATTTGAATATTTTTCTAGACGAATTCTCCGTTCCGGTCTTTTTATATGTATTTACGAAAGACTCGGGAATAATTCCGTCGATGTCCACCAGAGGCGTTACCATCGCGGGATAATGTTCGAAAAACAAAAATAAAATTTCGTACCTGCTCATTGAAACAGCACGATAAGTATTCCATAGCACAAAAAAGAAAGAAGATACGCAACCCCACGTTAGATTTCATTCACTGAAAAAACCTTGAATCAAAGTAAAGTAATAACGTCGCATAACCAAACAAGCAAAGATTCAAACCGAATGTAGTCCGGACACGAACCACCGCACAAAAGTCACGACTATGTTCATGCGAAACATCTTTGAGGTAGGAAACGTATTCGAATGGTCGATAAATACTCTTTCACAGTTGAAAACTTCAACCAATCCGATTTATTGGCTTCCCTAGTGCTATCTCTGTTAAATACAGCGAACGAATACAGAAACTCGATAAGACAATCCCTTAACCTAGATTGTCAATAAAAGCTGTCTAAATTTCTATAATCTACTGTCTCAACGGTATATGGTAAAGACACGTGTGCCATAAATGTCACTATCATCCAGTAACAGAAGCGTCTGTTAATGCCTACAAGAAAATAGACAAGGCTAAATATATGATGTCACCGTCGGACTCTATAATATATACACGATGTATTATCATCATTAGCGAAGGCGTCACCGTCTGGACAAAGTCTGGCTCCGGGTTAGAGGAACGCCGTTTCGTAACGAGAAATTTATTTTAAAAACGACATAACCTCAAAGTCGGAACCTTCGTTCCCGTTCCCTCTAGCCCCTGGCGATCAAGGCTTAACTGGTGAGCATTACGCCACGCGCGTACCACTATGTGAACCATAATAATAGCCAACTGGACGGCCAGACGTCACGAGACAATTGAATACCCGGAGGACGCTCCGTTGGTAACGTGAGTGTAACGAACTTTGAGAAGCTTGAATTTTCATGTAAAATTGACAAAAAAAAAACCATCCTCCAAGCAGATCCAAGAAAGCAATATTAATGATCATTAAAAGAAAAAAGGATTACCATTCGTCGGTATGCGAATATTTTAATTAAATAAGAAAAAATAAAAAAGTAAATACTCCATTTTCTAATTCACAGGTCGTCGACAGCCATCAAAAGATTACACAATGTAATACGTACAATATATTAATAAACAGGACGCTGCTGTAAATTAACTGTAGCGGATCCCCGGGTTTCGGTCCGTAAATCAAAATAAAATTAATTGTATTAAAAAAAAAAGCGGCTACCGCGATATGTGGGCATAGTTTACGGGTTAGACAATATGGCTACCGAGATCTTCTTGCACGCGGTCCCGTACAAGTATTGTCCATGTCCCACGGATATTAATAAGGAGCCGCAAGGGACCGCAACCGATGCAATTGTGCAATTGAATCGCGGGTACCAATATTCAACGACGGGCCCCTAACCTTACGGAGACCCAA
>JARPRH010000370.1:80177-90979 GCA_031763665.1 Calameuta haemorrhoidalis
TCAATAAATATTACAGATACAAACGTATTTTCTCAATTGGATCCATGGGAATAACAACATACAATCCCAATAATTTGGAGGTCACAAACAAATGGGTGTATGCCGATTTTATAAGCGTACAACCCACAAACAAGAACCAAGCGGGTTCTCATGAATTTAGTATAACAATGCGCAAGGATCGCAAAAATGATACTATGAAATTCAGTTCGGAGCATAGGTCACATTTGCTGACTGAGGCTCTCAGATTTAGAAATCAATTTGCTGAAAAACCCAAAGAAGTTTTGGTGAGTTTAACAAATTATATATCTGTTCTTACTAGGTTTTGATGAGAGGGAAAAAAGTCTGTAAGCCATGTGGTACTTTTTAAAGAGAACTGTGATTTCATTATCATCAAACAGATAGATTAATAGTCATCCGCATATAAAATGACGATTGATTCTCATACACTATATTACCATTATAATTAACATTCACATAAGAATGTTATTAAATAAATAAAAAGTAGGATTTTTTATCACATATACTAATAAGTTCTTTAAATGAGATCCAATTTCCCTAGTTTATCAAATAATAATATTCTTTCCTAATCACATACTGGTTTATTGTAGAGATATGAAGCATACAAGCATCATTGGTCTGATACAAGTTTGCCTGTCGTATTAGAAGTGACACCATACAGTCTAGACCAATTGGATCCAGCAACAAATATGGTGTTAGCTAGTTATTGTTACAAAGACTTCGAAGGACTGCTTACGATGAAAGATTATTCCAATGGGTTTGTGATAGTCTATGGTGGATTCGGACGTTTGCACTTGTTTGCATCAGCTCAAATGGAAGAAATCAAAAGAAAAATCTTAGAATCAGCCTTTAACAACCTGGGTATCACTATCAAAGCATTGAAGGAGCCTATTACGCTGGATGACTTCGTCGCCCAGCGTTTGGGCAAGTTCAGCGGCGACGAGCACATAACCAGTGTGTCCGAATTTACTGTACATAAACATTCGCCAAGGCACAAAGACCTTCAACGAAGAACACTCTGTCTCTCTGATACCTGTCTGCTGGAAAGAGATCCACAGACTTATAATATCTGTACCTTGAGACCATTAGCAGACGTATTCGCCCTTGTTCGCGATAACGCGAATCCCCAATTATTCACAATACAATATGTCAATGGCCAAATGCGTAGCTATACTGCTACTGACAGAGATTCGCTCTTGGCATCCCTATTAGACGGTGTCAGAGCGTCAGGTAATCGTGACGTTCACGTAAGAATGTATCCCATTGCAAGAGGCAAAAGATTGGGTCCACTGAGCTTACCAGTAGACGAAGAAGTCGAGATTTCGCATGTTAAGTTCTTACAACAACCTCCTGGTGGCAGAACTTTTGACGAGATTTTGGAAAGATTTAATGCCAACGTTCCATACAGTGGTCTGCATTACTCTGTTACTCAAGATGTAAGTTTCAGCAGGTATACCGGGTGACAAAAGTTCACCAGGATACACGCTGTCAGTATTTTGATGAACTTCTGTCATTTACTGTACGTTAGAGTGTGATGTCACTTAATTAATTCACAGAGAAATGTGAATAAAATTAAAAAATGGGCACGATGAGAAAAATTAATTTATATGAAAGTTTAGGCTAATTCTGGTTCACTCAAGTGGTTTGCATTGCTGCTTGTTTCTTTTCTTCTTCACGCTGAGATAGTTATAGGATTCAAGATATTTTCTTTCTCATTTAGGTAAGCAAACCGCTTGAATGGACTGTTACGACGTTACAGCTTCAAGTGCACAGTGTTATCAATGACTATTTACAGGGATTATTTACTGAGAACAAGGACAAGATTATACTTGGCGCCTTGAACGCGTTGGTTAGCAAAGATTTAGAAACTAATTCTGAAGTGGAGGCACAGTTTCACGCTCTAAGAAGATTGGTAGCGAGTAAAGTTGGTTTTACTGCTTTTACAAATCTTCAAGGATTCCGTGAAACCATTGGAAATCGGGTAGTGAAGGCTCTAAAAAGACAGGATTGTGGAGTGACGCAAGCAGCTATGGATTGTATTTGCGCCCTTATGCAACCAATGCACGACGACTGTGACCTGAGACAGGAACAATTGAACAAAAGTAGTTTGTTGAGTAACAACAAATTCTTAGAAAGTTTGCTTGACATGTGGATCAATCATGTTGTAAGTATGAGATGATATGACTACACCGATCCCATAAAGTCACTTAAGCAATTTAATCAATTTAGTTATTGACTTATTACCTAGAGTTATAAGCTCCTCTTTACCTAATTGTTACAGGAATTCTCGAAGGATTCAAATTTATGTTTCAGACACATGGTACCGGTGCTCTTGTGGTTTCGGCCATGCTTGATATGTTAACATTTGCACTCTGTGTACCATATAGTGAAACCACTGATGGCAAACACTTTGATAACTTATTGGAAATGGTGGCAAACAGGGGTAGATCCCTATTTAAATTATTCCAACATCCCTCACTGGCTGTGGTTAAAGGGGCTGGTTTGGTTATGCGAGCCATCATTGAAGAAGGAGCACCGGAAATAGCAGCCAAGATGCAGGAACTTGCACTAGCTGAGGGCGCTTTACCAAGACATTTGTTAAACAGTCTTTTCACTGTAGGCAGCGATGGAAGATTATTAACCCATAGACAGCTTTGTAGGCACCTGGTGGGACTGTGGGTTACAGGGCATCCTACTGCGATGGGACTGTTGAAGAGAATTATGGTAAGTTTTTGTGATACGATGAACAGAGTTTGGCTCAGGATAACTATATAAGATTATAGTTATCATTTTAACCAGTAAAAAAATTTATTATTGCATATTCACATATTAATGTCTGATAATTCTTCCTTTCTTTACGTAGCCTGTTGGCTTGCTGAACTATCTTGACTCCGAAGAGAAAGTGCCAGAGTCATTTTTGGAAGAAGAGAGGTTGAACAATAGGGATAATTTAAAGATAGCTATAGATCATGCATCGAAGAATAGAAAGAGTCCTCAATGGATTGCAATCGAGCGACAAATGAGGGTAGTTGAGAAGCATTTAGAAAATGCACTTCAACATTGGGGTGCACGAGTTGGTATTGAACGTAGAGAGAAGATAAAAGAGAGACCGATCGTCCTAAGAAAACGTAGAGAGAGAATAAAATCTGAAGCCAACTGGAAGCTGTTTTATTACAAATTTAATCAGGATCATGCACTGCCTAATTTAATATGGAATCATAAAACAAGAGAAGAATTGAGAACCGCCCTTGAGAATGAGATTCGTGCATTTTCGTCAGACAAAGATCTGGCAGGTGGTACACTGATAGCATGGAATCACAGAGAGTTCGAAGTTCAATATCAGTGCTTATCGGATGAGGTTAAAATCGGTGACTATTACCTGAGGTTACTTCTCGAAAAGGAAGATAGCCCTGACAGTCCTATAAGAAAATCGTAAGTGATCTATCATGCTTAAGAATATAAATAATTTAATCGGATCTGCTCCTCGAAATCTGTCAGTTGGATTAAAATATCTTTAATCTTTGTAGATACGAATTTTTCAACGACCTCTATCACAGATTTCTACTTACAACAAAGGTCGAAATGAAGTGCCTTTGCCTCCAGGCAATGGCTATCGTCTACGGTCGCTACTACGAGGACATTGGTCCATTCTCTGATACAAAATACATAGTAGGAATGCTTGACAGATGCTGTGACAGGATGGAGAGAGATCGGCTTGTTATGTTTATTAACAAGTTAATATTACACAGAAGAAATGTAAAGGACATCATGGATCAGAATGGAGTACGCGCCTTGATTGATCTTTTGACTCTGGCTCATCTGCACACGACAAGAGCAGTAGTGCCGACCCAGACAAACGTTATCGAGGCTGGACCAGAGCAGGAACGCGTATTGGAAAAAGAATGGTATTACAATGATGGCGATAAAAGACAAGGTCCCATTAGTATAAAGGACTTGAAAAATCTTTATGTAGCGGGTAAAGTCACGTACAAGACTAAGGTCTGGGCTCAAGGTTTAGATGGCTGGCGAATGATATCTCAGGTGCCTCAGCTGAAATGGACCCTCGTCGCCAAAGGCTCCCCGGTGATAAACGAAAGCGAGTTGGCCACCCTGATATTAAATATTCTTATAAAGATGTGCGAATACTTTCCCAGTAGGGATGCCGATAACGCTGTCATACGACCGCTACCACGCGTCAAAAGATTACTGTCGGATCTGCAGTGTCTGCCCCATATTGTGCAACTTCTACTCACCTTTGATCCCGTACTCGTCGAACGTGTCGCCACTTTACTCTGTGAGGTCATGAAGGACAATCCCGAAGTCTCCAAGATTTATCTCACTGGTGTCTTTTACTTTATACTCATGTACACCGGGTCTAATGTTTTACCCATTGCCAGGTTCCTGCAATTGACTCACACTAAACAGGCTTTCCGTGGAGATGATGTGAGTAGAGCTTATGTAGCTGGTAGAAGAATATTTAGTTATTTCTTTAATTGGATATAATTAATATTGTAGAATACTTCATCTGATATTATGCAAAGAAGTATTCTTGGCCAGCTCTTACCGGACGCTATGGTCAGCTACTTGGAGAATCACGGCGCAGAAAAGTTTGCACAGATCTTTTTGGGTGACTTTGATACACCGGAAGCTATTTGGAATGCGGAGATGCGCCGGGTGCTTATCGAGAAGGTGGCAGCGCACATTGCTGACTTCTCACCACGTTTAAGGAGTCACATGATGGCGCGTTATCAATATATTGCCATTCCGGCTGTTAGATATCCTCAATTGGAGAAAGAGTTGTTCTGTCAAATATTCTATCTCAGACATCTTTGTGACACCGTCAAGTTTCCACAGTGGCCTATTCCTGATCCGGTAATTAATCTTTTTTTTTTTAAATAATTGTTCGCTATGTCAGCTAACAATTTTATCCATAGGTCAAACTACTAAAGGATGTCCTCGATGCTTGGAAGAAGGAAGTGGAGAAAAAGCCTCCAGCTATGACAGTAGATGATGCTTATAAAGTACTTGGATTACCAAGTGGACAGCAACATAATGAAGCCAACGTTAGGAAATCTTATTATAAATTGGCACAGATGTATCATCCTGATAAAAATCCACAAGGCCGTGTAAGTTGTGTTGTTGATAATCGATACCGTAGGTTCTAGCTCTTCTGATAGTTTGATAAAAAAAGTGGTTGGACTTGTCGAAACTTACAATTCTTATTAATGTTTCAGGATAAGTTCGAAGCTGTCAATCAAGCTTATGAATTTTTATGCAGCCGCAGCTGTTGGACCACTGATGGACCCAATCCTAATAACATTGTCCTTATCTTGAGAACACAGAGTATTTTGTTTCACAGATATATGGAGGAGTTAAGGCCGTACAAATACGCGGGTTATCCACAACTTATAAAAACCATAAAACTGGAAACAGATGACGAACAATTATTTTCAAAATCAGCCCCACTTTTGGCTGCAGCCAGTGAACTTGCCTATCACACTGTTCATTGCTCAGCATTGAACGCAGAGGAACTGAGACGTGAAGGAGGTTTAGATGTTTTATTAGAAGCATATACGAGATGCGTTTCGGTGTTGAACAATTCTAGTAAACCTGGTGACGTAGCTGTTCAAGTCTGTACACACATTACGAGATGCTTTGCTGTTGCTGGATCATTCAGAGGTTGCAGAGACAAGATTGTCGAACTTCCACAACTTGTTAAGGACCTTTGTAGAGTATTGCATTTCAAGGTAAATAACCTAAATTTTTAATATGCACACTTACAGTTATTTATGAAAATTTCACTTAATTTACAGCATTTAACGAAGCTGTGTTCAGTTGCTACGGAATGCATTTCATCTTTAGCTACGGATAGTATACTGCAAATGCAACTGTTGCAATCTGGTGCACTTTGGCTTCTACTTTTGTTCATGTTCAATTACGATTACACGTTAGAGGAAGGTGGAGTCGAGAGAAACGAGGAGGAGAACCGACAGGAAGTCGCAAATAATTTAGCAAAATTAGCAGTTCGCGCATGCGCGCGTTTAGGCGGTTATATGACAGGTGACAATGAGACGCCTCTAAATCCTGTCACCGTCGCAGCGCTTGAACATTTATTAACGCCTTACTTAACGCGTCAACTTGGCAAAGACAAACCTGAAGAAATTTTGAAGATCCTTAATTCAAATTGCTCGAATCCTTATTTAATATGGGACAATGGAACTAGAGCAGAACTTAACGAGTACTTGGAGTCTAAGAGACAACAAAAATATGATAATAATGCCGATTTTGAACACGACTGCAGTGACTTCAAGTACACAGCTCACAGTGGTGAATTAATAATTGGTGAAATATTTATCAAAGTTTACAACGAGCAACCCACTTTTCCTATTGAGGTAAGTGGATGACGGCTATATGTTTTAGATTATTTTTTCTGAAACGGAATACTCTGATAATCAATTATTATTCAACCATTAAAATTATATTGTTCTAGAATCCAAAAGGCTTTACTATCGATCTCCTTGATTTTCTCTCTAAATCTTCAGACTACTTAGCATCTCTAGGTAGCGTAGCTTTGTCTAAAAAGGATCAAGAGAGACTGAAGCACGTTGTGATGTCATTAGAGGCTCTAAAAAATGTTATTAAGAATAATCCTGGTGTAGAGATGCAATGTATTGGACACTTCAAACTAATATTTGGGTTGCTAAGTTGCAACAGTTGCAAGTCTATTCAAAGCGGTGCCCTACAGGTTATATCAAATGTAACAAAGAATCAGGAATGTGTCAACGACATTGCAGCAAATGAAGTAGTTGTACACTTATTGCTTGCGTTGCATAGTCTAAAGGAATTTCAGTTGTTAACATTAGAAACATTATGTGCATTGATGAGTACAACAAAAATTGTAAAGGATGCTCTAGCTAAAGGTACGCAGAAGTGTTTAGAGTTAAAAAAATATAACATTGAGCGAAAAACGTTAATGAAAGTATTCATTAATTCCAGGTGCTGTGATATATATTCTTGACTTATTTTGTAATTCAAGCAACTTGCAAGTGCGTGAAGCTGCAGCAGAATTGCTCGCAAAGATGTCTTCCGACAAGTTGGCCGGACCCAAAGTCAAATTAGCACTTTCAAAATTCTTACCACGATTATTCAGCGAGGCCATACGCGATTCACCTAAACAGTGCGTTCATATGTTTGAAACAAAACATGAAAATCCAGAATTAATCTGGGACGACGACACAAAAAACCGTGTGTCACGAATGATTGCAGAGTTGAAAGAAGAGTAAGAATTGTTTTGTTTGTCATAATAATTGTATTCTCAGATAATGATATATAAAATCGAAACGAGTCTGTCTGGATCTAAATAATTTCTCTTTCCAGGCATTATACGATGCAAAGGCATAATCCTAATGTCACTTTGAAACTACCGGAAACACAGACTAATATTGATACTGTAACGAATGAACCTGTAGTCGGCGGTGTGTATCTTAGATTATTCATAAGCAGTCCTGCTTGGGCACTTAGAAAACCAAAGGAATTCTTGAGCGAGCTTATGGACACCATCTTAATGTTGATGGCCAAGGATCAGACTGATGTGCGTATAAATTTTTCATTAAATATATATTCATTTATATTAATTAACTGGTACAATCTAGTCGGACATGTTGGAGTTAACGACGCAAGCTTTAGTCTGTTTGCTGCAAGCTCAACCGTCACTAGGAGACCAAGTACCTTCTTTAGGTCACATACCAAGATTATGCCGGCAGATGGCAACACAGCACAGTCAACCTCCAGTTTATAAATCAGCTATATTGATAATGCATCAGTTGGCATCCAGTGAGGTAACTTCCGTCGGTTCCTAATAGTTGATTGCAATAAAGGCATAGTTTGCACTATTTTAATTAATTTTATTGCAGGTTTGCATATCATCGATATGCCAAACAGAATGTATAAGTCCCTTGAAACATGCTATGCAATCAAGAAGAGATATGATAGCTGTTGCATGTGAGACGCTGAATAGATTATTCTCAACCAATGAAGACAGGCTCGTTAAACAGGTGCTTGATTAATCCCTGTTCAAATCACTGGTAAATATTTAATTAAACTAACATTCAATATTGTTCCAGGCATTGGAAGCAGAGATGGTACCCTACCTTTTAAACCTTCTGGAAGGAAGGCTTGATCTAATTGATAATCCTGGCATGACAAAAGCACAAATAGTAAAAGCTTTAAAAGCAATGGCAAAGAGTTCATTGTTAGGCGAGAAGGTTAATGCCATATTAGAGAAGTCGAGTGTATGGGCAGAGTATAAGGATCAAAGACACGATCTCTTTATCTCAAATACACCAAGTGCTGGATATCTAACAGGTACTTGAAAGTTCGAGTAATAGGACTATGTGAAATAAAGTAATTCTTCACTTTTATGAATTATTGTTACTTTCTATTTCTTGTGTCTAGCTGGTACTCCAGTGTCTGCAGGTTATTTAACGGCAGGTCCCAGCACAACGATTCCTTCAGGACCTCCTCCAGTTGACAAGGATGACAATCTACTCAACAGGAATGACAGTATTTGATACGGATAGCGCCAGAAGCTTCAAAAAAGACGATAGCAGTTCATTAAAATAAGAAGGTTCGTATCGGTCGATTAAACCAGTGTAGTAAACAGCGCCATCTGTGATTTCCGATAAGCAACTACTTTATCCCGTGTAAAAGCAACGCCGAACGATGAAAGTGAAAAATTGCATTGAATCTCGACAACTTTTGATAACGTTTCTCTGGTCTTTTTTTTACTGTTACTATTTTGCATCATTGTGAAACATTTAATAGGTCATTACTAGCCAGTCAATACAGCCACGAGATTATATTGCGCGTAATTTCTCTACCTGCATTAAACTCGTCAGGTAGGGATTTACACGCGTAGATGTGTCCTTGTACTTAGAAGTCTCAACAAGAGTCATCGACTAAGAGGATTTGAATGCATTATAAGAGAAGGTAAAAAAGAAAAATGAAAAGGGAACGTACTAGCACGTATGTCGATCGTTGAATTATTTATTCCCCAGTGTAAAAATGTTGCTTGCAACACAAATATCGTAAATCCAGTATAAAACTAACCTTACCTCTCAGACGATGGCAGACATTAAGAAAGCTATGAGAGCCATGGTGCGTTCGTTGGAAAAAAAGTAATTAATAAGAAAAAAACTATTAAAATACGTTGGTTAGTAGCACAACATCTTTGTACATAATCCGTGATAACACGTAAACGATAAAGAGAATCTATATGAGATATGAGGTCTAATTGAATTAATATTTATGAGAAATAAGGGGAAAAAACCATTTTCAGAAAACTAAATACATACATTCCAGCTGTTTTAAAATAAACCGAAATAATAATGGCTGCGTTACGAACCCTCGTAACTCTGCGTTTTATTATTGTCGAATTCTGACAGCTCGGTTTACATTAATAATCCAAAACATTCGAATACAATACTATGAAATAAAATTAACAGTCAAGTCCTGTTTTGCATGCTCAACAAAATTTCTTTGCAATGTTCATAGAAATTTCTACGAATTTATACGTATCCACGAATTTAATCATTTCTAACGACAAACGTGGATTTAATTTTTTTTATAACTTACCTCCCTTTCTCTTGTTATCTTTCACCGTGAACCCTAAACTAATTGTTCGAATTTAAGCAGCAAAAATTATCAAATTCTTTTACAACGGTTCTGTACAAAACTTTACACGTAGGAAGCCTAAGAATTGCAAAGATTTCACATTTAGCATCTATGTACATAATACAACATTAAAAATTTTGTTTTCGCAGAACGCGACGAGTTTTGATATTTAAATATATATATTTTTTTTTTACGAAATACGTTCCAATTGCTTAAAAAAAAACACAAGATCGTCGTGCGCAAATGTTTTAATCGATAATAAAAATGTACAGAGCGACCTCCTCATGTCATTTATTAATTAATTGAACGAATTAACAAAGCGATAAAGTCGCGAGAATCTTAGAGTCCGAGAATACACGAGAATAAGAAGAAGGGAATATATTTAAAAAAAAAAGAAACCAAGAATAACAAGAAGCTTTGCCGTTTGTTCGCCATGTTATCTATCGTCCACTTGCCATTTATATTATTATTGGGCGATGCTTTACGAACGTATCGATAAACGCGTAATTGATGACGCCAGAAATCGACGAGTCAGCCAATGAGATAAACGGAAAAAGCGGAAGTGAACTGAAAGGACGATAGGATAAAATCAAGATAAGAATAAAATAGACAATTAAAGTTCCTGTTCTAATAGCAGTGCATTAGGAGTTTAAACAAGATAAAAGGAAGCGACAATGTTTCTGGCTTCAAATTCCTTCAGTCATTTCCGGTTACTATAAATACAGTCGATATACAAAATATCGATATCTCTGGTATATCTATATATAATATATAGACGTGAGACTTATTGATTGGACTCGTCGATTCACAAATAAGAAACACATTCGGTAATAGACAATTTCTTTAAGCGGATTATAGGAACGAAAATCGTTTACTCGATACGTGGATTATTATTATTATCATCATTAGATTCTACACGGTACTGTACTATTTTGTAATATTATAAATCATTACCTACATTTTTAACGATACCTATCAATGAAAGCCTTGTAGTTGTTTTCATGTATTTCCCTTATGAGCTTTTTCTTCTTTTCTTTTTTTCTTCTAAGATTGAAAGTGAGATATTGTATATAAGTATAAATATATACCATACATATATATATATATATATA
>JARPRH010000370.1:113455-129167 GCA_031763665.1 Calameuta haemorrhoidalis
ATATTTGTCATGTGTTCAAAACTGGCGATAACGACTTTTACAGGTAACTTATCTAAATATTCAAATATATCAACTTCGAACGAGTTTTCATCCCTTTGTAGAATGGTGCAAGTGACGTGTATTATGTAGAAACATTCGAGTGTCAAAGGTCAATTTCATATTTTACGGATCCACCGTGACGTATGAAACGAAAGCTTATTCTATAAAATATTTATGGAGGTATCCACTATTCTTTCTTCTCGTCTTTGACTTTATCTTATAAACTTTCATAAATTATTAAGATCTATACGCGTATACACGACTTAGCCAATAGCACAAAACTACATTTCATCGCATCTTTGTATCTGCCTTATCAATTTAAGATAATTAAAAATGAAACAAGAGCATGCCGTCGTGCTGAAGTTAACTGTTGGCAGACTTTGATAATTACGACAATGAAGAATAAGCAAGGAAAAAAAAAAGTTTATATAGATATATAATGAAAAACGATTATGTTTTTCGACGGATCTGTTATTATCGCCATCGACAACACTATAAATTATATCTTTGAGAACTCTTGACGTTAAAAATTTTTTAAACTGATTAATATATCAAATATATAATATATCTCAATATATTATATTCTCTAACTGTATTAACGCTTAAAAAAGTAAGAACCAATTTGACGGTAAACGATAATAATTATAGTATCTATAATAGTAACCGGTCGACAAAATAGTAAATAAAATATATATACATACGTATAAAAACGGGCCTAAGAAAAGGAAGTATTAAAGGGAAAATTAAGTCGACTGGTTTTATGAAATTCAGAATTTTTTTTTGCTTTTCCATATATATCCCAGTAAACAATGTAATAACAGTTACATATTTACAATGTTAAAACGTCACGTTAAGGGATATAACAGTTGTAAAATACCTGACGTGCGTAACTATTATATCACCCACTTTGAAACTGTTATTTATTGTTTATTGAGATTTATATATAATATATTTATTTATATTACATATATTTCTACATATTTCTTTGCTATATGTATAAGAGTATATGTATAAAGGTCTATGGTTGATATCGTTGAATCGCTATGTAGGAATTTGCGTGTTGCTTAACATTAACAGTATTATTAAAAGGTTGTTACAAAGCATATAAATATTGAGACACACCTGTACTCCTTTTTATTGTAAGGGCACAACGTATTAATAAAAAAAAAAACATTTTTTACTCTCAAGAAAAACGCAACTGTCGACTGGAGGAATTTCAATTTTATTAATATTTTGTACAGTTATTTTCAAGGGGAAACTGTGATGCCTGAATATACCGTTGCAAAGTTTCTGAAGCTTGTCGAGTAATCTTCTCTTCACGGTGAGTAGAAGCCACCGGTCGAATTATAGTAACGAAAACGATACTTGTGTTCTAGAAATGTCGCACTGGTAAAAATATGGGATAATGTAATAAAGTCGCTTGACTGATTGCTCAAATGAACTATTGTAAGAACTATGTATTCTTTTGGGACATGAGAATCGATCGGATTAGACAATTGAACTATGTTAGAAATTTTTTTTGTGATAGAATATGTGTTTTTCTCTAAACGACAAAAAGTCTACTTGAAATAATTGCTTTGCTCTTACGACGCTTTTAAGCCGTAACTTGACTCAGTTTTCATTTGAATTTCAGAGTGACGGTTGTGGATAATATATATCTGTTTTTTTAAATGACTGTTTTGAAAAAATAAGTAAAATGTTTGTTCAGGATTTATCGACAGTTTTATTTCTTCTCTGCGTCTTGTCCAGGAATGCAATCTTTGCCGATTGGGTGGAAATTCCACAATTTTCAGACGAATCCAAAGTTTACAGATTACCTGTTAGACACGATCAAATTAATAAAATGCATTTTGGAAATCCTATTCGTAGTGAATTACAAAATATTAGTAGATCGACTGTGGTTCGTATGACGGATGTTAATAAAGTAAAAGATATAATTAATGATCGTACGGATCTGACGTCACAATCTTTAACACAAATTCGAAGCAGGGAAAATAATTCGCCATTTAGTAATAAACCACAGGATGGTAAAATAGATTTTAATAAAGAAAGTATCAAAGATAGTTTTGATGGTAAACATGATAGCGATGTTGATGATAATAACGACGATGATCATGTATCGATCGATATCGAAGAAGATGAATATAGTGATGATATGCAGACTCAAATGGAATCGCCTGTAAAAGTGGTAAAGAATGAATTCGAGATTAATGATGCTTCGCACACTACGGAAAATACAATTATCAACGAAAGTGACAATTTGCGGTACGAAACAATAAATAATGAATCATCGTTCTTTGATTATTTACCAATGGAGACCTTGAAGAGTGTTCATCAAACTTTAAAATCGCAACCGGCTACGCTAAAGGGAAAAATACGATTTTTAAAAACATTCGAGAGATCTTTGATGACAGAAATTGGTAAGGGGAAGACTTTAATACAATTTGTCATTTGATATAATTGTTTTAATCAATCATTGAAGTAAATTTATTCAATTACAGAATCTAGATTAGCTGCTACTCTAGCACCTTCCAGAAAAATCAGAGGTGCTTCTGGAGATCATTACGAAGGCGATGATGAAAGTTTGGGATTTCCATCATTAGAAGGAGCACTAATGGCTATTTCATTTCTTACTTTTGCTGTTTATCTCGTGCGATTAGTTATAGTAAGTCTAATATGATTTTTTAATTGTATTACTTTGAGTTATGCTTGTTAAAGGACTGTCGACTTATTCGTTTTTTTTCTAAATCATATTTATTTTTATTTTCCGTACAGCTTCTCTTTCGAAATCTGAGCACTACCGCTACTACGGCAACTCTAGTCGTTGGAAGAAAAAAAAGATCTTCTGAACGATTTGATCAAGATACTGCAAGAGTTATTAATTATTTAGAGACATTCGTGTCGAATTAGGAAATTCAGAATTTCAATGTTCCATCGCGAAGAAAGAAAATTAAGATTAAGGAGACAACTATTATTTGTTAAATTATTTTTGCATAATTATTATAATAAATTTAACGTATACAGTTGGGGAGTACAGAAATTCTTTAGACAATATACATATATTGGAATTTTTACCGTTACCGACAACGTACCCGATATTTATGTACATTATAAGTGAAAGGTTGTTTTCTAGGCTTTTTATTTTATTCTCCACTAGGCTGCACAACGGTTAACAACAGGCATACTGTCTACCGTTATCTCTTGTCATTTTTACCCTGATTTCCTGTTATCTGTACAGCCAGTACCTTTCTTAAGAATATCCTGGAATTATCGTCTTATCATTATGGACTTTTCAGTGATTGAAAACATTGGCAAAACCCAGCATCCTAAAACTTATGATGGTCACATACAATATGGTACAGCCGGCTTTAGAACGAGGTATGAAAAAATATATAAAATTGTTCATATTTTCACTTTAATTTTATTACTAGATATTCATGCGTTCATAGGTTAAGCCAATATCTAGAGTGTCACTACAATATTTCAATTATTTAATTTTTTATAGAGCCATCATCTTGGATCATGTTTTATACAGAATGGGAGTTTTGGCAGTTTTACGATCTAAAGCAAAAAATGGTAACGATAGATAATTGTTTAATTTATTATAATCATTGTTAGCTTATTATCTTGCGTCCACTTTTGCTTACGCTATTCGATCGACCAGTTAATATTTGTCTCACAATGCGGCAACAAGTAGTTTTCCCACTCTGCGCTTCTCCCAGCTTCTTTGCAATTTTTGGGTGATAGTCATAGGCTCTGATAATACTGTTTTAATTTGTATTAATTCTTGATATAATTTTATTTGTATATGTATAGTTTAATTTTCAAAAGACTGATAGTAATGATTATTTCAATTCGTTTTAGGATATCTAACATAATATTTAAACAATTTTTGTTTATACTACGTAATGAAATGTGATAAATATTTTGTTATATTGTATTTGTTACAGCTGTCATTGGTTTAATGATTACGGCTAGTCATAATCCAGAAGCTGATAATGGAGTAAAGCTTGTCGATCCTGCTGGGGAAATGTTAGAAGCTTCTTGGGAAAAAATAGCGACTGAATTAGCAAACGTGAATGACTCTGATATATCATCTACCGTACAGCGTATTATTTCTGAACAGAATATCAGTGTTAATACTCCAGCGTCAGTAATAATTGGTAGGGATACTAGAACGAGTAGTGCTGCTTTAGCAAATTCTTCGATTGCTGGAATCACAGCTGCAAATGGTACTTTTAAAGACTTTGGTGTTATTACTACTCCGCAACTGCATTACTTAGTGTTTTGTACCAATACAAATGGTAGCTATGGTGATGCCACATTAGAAGGATATTATCATAAGTTAAGTAATGCTTTTAAAAATATTAGAGGAGATTCACCAAGTTCAGACAAGTATGTCCCATCTCTAAAGCTGGATGCAGCCAATGGTGTTGGTGCAATAGCTGCGAGGGAATTTAAAAAGCAATTAGAAGGTTTTTTAAATATAGAAATTTACAACGATGCCAATGAAAATCTGAATCATGAGGTGAGAGTAAATTATTATTTACTTTAAACAATTTCTTCACGATTGTGTTTATCTTTGATTGTTTTATGATTTTTCTTAAAGTGTGGAGCAGATTATGTTAAAGTTCAGCAAGTACCTCCGGCAAAGGTTCCTGTTGAAACAAATGCTAGGTGTGTCAGTATTGATGGCGATGCAGACAGAATCGTCTACTATTACATAGATGAAAAAGCAAAGTTTCATCTTCTGGATGGTGACAGGATAGCAACTCTGGCAGCAGGATACTTTAAAGAATTGTTGAATAAAAGTGGATTAAATTTGCAACTCGGATTGGTTCAAACAGCATACGCCAATGGTGGCTCAACAGATTATATTGAAAACGTTCTAGTAAGTACTAAACTTCATCTTTGCAAGTTATACGACTGTAATAACAGAGAAAGACAAATCTTTTTACTTAAACTCATATTTTCTTACTTCCGTTTCAGAAAGTACCGGTAGCCTGTGTACCCACAGGTGTTAAGCACTTGCATCATAAAGCATTAGAATTTGATATAGGAATTTACTTCGAAGCGAATGGGCATGGAACTGTTGTCTTCAAGAATTCTGCCATCAAAGCCATACGACAAAAAGTTGTGAGCTCCGAGTAAGAATCATTTTTCTGTTCTTCTTCCTTAGAATACCTTCCCTTACAGTGCGTTATTACATTTGTATTGCCTCCTTAAAATTAAAATATTTTTAATTCAGCATCACAGTGTTCTGATGGATATAATTATTAATTGCAGTTCTTCAAAGTCTCAAAAGGACGCAGCTTCCAAATTAGCTAATGCAATTGAAGTGATCAATCAAACTGTAGGCGATGCTTTTAGTGACATGTTACTGGTAGAAACAATCTTACACGCCAACGGTTGGGACATTCTTGCTTGGGAAAGCAGTTACAATGACCTTCCTAATAAGCAAGTTAAGGTCAAGGTCGAAGACAGAAATGTAATTTCTACAACAGATGCAGAAAGGAAGTGCGTTAAGCCAGTTGGATTGCAAGAAGAAATTGACAAAATTGTTTCACGTTATCCAAAAGGCCGTTGCTTTATCAGGTGAGAATTTATACATTAAAAATATGTAGATCATATTATAAATCATCCATTTTCAAATTGTTTATGAATTTTGTTAGTCAAAACTTTATTAAATGTCCAATCTTGGATTACAGACCATCTGGTACCGAAGACGTTGTCAGAGTTTATGCAGAATGTGAAAATTCGACAGATGTTGAAAAAGTTGCTGAGGATGTTGCATCTGCTGTTCGCAGACTTGCTGGTGGAATTTCTCTTTCGTGCTAAACAATTAGTGATGTGTTCATGTACGTGTACAAGGAAAATTCAGAAATACTAACGTTTGCTCTGATAAAACAATATGAAGAGACGATGCAAAGCTGTATTAAAAGTGAAATTTGCTAATAATATTGAATGGTTATTGTTTAGGAGTAAAATAATTTTAATATATGTATATTCGCATTTTTTATAAAGAAATAAATGTGATTCCTGTGAAAAGGATTACATGTTTATTTTAGTAATAAAGTTCTTAGCCTTCAGTTTGAAAACATATTTATAAAGTATATATCTATTATTTAACATTATTAATTAATATCATTTCTGGGTGAAATATTGTATAAATATCGAAGCTTCAAGCGGTCGAAAAATTTTGTTGTACATTCTAGTCGGCATGACAACTCTATTGATTTGAAATGGTAGAACGTCTTATCTTACAATAGTTTACACGCTGATTGTGGCCTAACCAGAATCATATTCCATTACTCATTATTCTATATGAAATTTGCATTAAAAAGCAATCATAATGTGGCAAGATAATGAAGTTAGATTCGACGTACCTTTCTCGTAATTATATATTTACTATATAAATTTTAAGCGTTATAAGTAGAAGATATTTGGTATTTAGATACTTGAAATTAGAATTTGTATCATGGATAACTGGTTTACGAATCGTTATACATTTTTTTGTATTTGGTTTTTAATTCAGACAAATACAATTTCGAGTCGGTGAGCTTCTTATTGACAGACTAGACATGATTGAGGATACAAAAGGCAACAATGGTGATACTGGGCGATTATTGGTAACAAATTTACGAATTATCTGGCACTCTGTCTCTCTGCCTCGGATTAATTTAAGTGAGAAATGAACAATTGATTAAATAACACCCTTAGAAGAACAATTAATTCAATCACCATTCTCACAGGCATTGGATACAATACTTTTGTCACTGCCACAACAAAAATAGTTAATTCGGTTTGTATGATTATACCTGTCCTATACACTTATAATAAATTAAACTTCTGATTCATGAATATTTTTTAGATTCACGGGGGCCAAACTCAAGCTCTTCACATTTTGACATCATTTCAAAATTGCAGATATGAATTTATTTTCACCAATCAAATGCCAAAATGTTCACGACACTATACATCCGTGATTGGAGTTTACAGGTACATAAAAATTAATTTTTTATTATCATTTAAAAAAGCAACAACAATATCAATCATTCTAGGGCATACATATCTTCAAAAATCTACAGGGAAGTTAAATTGCGAGTAGGAATAATACAGGAAGGTAGATTAATATTATTGCCACAAGAAAAAGTGCATACAAAATTGCCAGGAGTATGGAATTTGTCTACAGAGCAGGTATACATGCAAGGGAATACAATTAACGAAGAATTACAAAAGGAAAAAGATGAACGTTACGTCTGTCCAACTTTCTAATTCACCTGCACCATTCTATGGCGTATAAAGTGCAAAATATTTCAAGTGATAACAGGATAATAAATAAGACTTTTTATTGCATCTTATATCAGGTCGATGCTCGTGATTTACACGATGATAACAGACATGATAATCTTACTCATAACACATCCTTCTCATAGAAACAATATTGTTTTTCTTTTGTTTTCAGGGAAACGTCGGTACCTTTATAGTAACAAATATAAGACTTGTATGGTTCGCGGATATGAATCATCAATTCAATGTGTCCGTGCCTTACATTACCGTCGCCAGCGTAAGTCAAAAATATTGCATATAATCCTTAAATTATCTCAAGTAACATGATAATTGTGATAATTAGAACAAAAGTAAAATTGGCAGAAGAATCGTCATTTTGATTTTATATTTTCTTTTTCGCTGCTTCTGCCAGATCAATATAAGAACTTCGAAATTCGGTACTGTGCTTGTCGTCACCAGTAACGAAGCCAACGGCGGCTACGTTTTGGGATTTCGCGTGGATTCCATTGAGAAACTTAACTTTTTGCACAAGGAAATAACAGCGCTTCTTGCCACTTATAAGAAATCTCCAGTTTTTGGAGTAGAGTACACCTTCGAGCATCAGGTGAGAGTTTCCACGTAATTATTTCATGACTGTTGAGCGATGCACTGTGAAGAAAGTGAAAGAAATTATAAAATTTAACTTTGTAAAGGCTGTAACGCAGCAGCCGGACGTTAGCGAAGAAAATTTCAAGGAGATTCAAGACAGTAATGATGAAATCTCTCACGTGTTCGGCTTGTATTTCTCCGATGGTGGACAGCAACAAAGAGAACCAAAATTCTCAAACTATTTGGGTCTCGCTGTTGAGGAACCAAAAGAAGGCAGCACTCTGCAAACACTTTGGGAGTTACTACCATCTAGTTAAAAGCGTGTCTTATTGATATATAGACTTTTACATAAGGCTAGAATTATATTAAATGGATACATGCGCTTTCTATGCACAGTATTAAATTAATTAATCGTGAGGTTTCTTTACGTTATTGAAATGAGTATTACGTGACTTGGAGATTCTCTCTAACATCGTACAACCTTTTAAAATGTATGGAACGTATTTAAATGCTATCGGCAAGAGGCGATAACTATAGGAAGAGGAAAATGTGAAGCAAGTAAGAAAAAGAATTAAATTGAATAACGCTCTAGATTTATGCGTTTGCCATAGTTTCAAAAGTCTTATAAACCCACGGGATTCCCAAAAACCTTGAATCGAGAATGAACGAATCTTTAACTTGGTCTACAATTTAATGCTTGAGCAACAGGTGGTTCCTGAGACTCGTCGCTGTCCTCGTCTCCGGCAGCGTGTTGTCCTGGAAATCGGTAGCCCAAATTCATCAGCATCAACTCGAACGGATCGCTATTCATACGGATTTGATTGGCAGATGCAGCGTCGTCTAGATTTAGAATTTCTCGCTCGTTGACACTTCCGTCCTAGTGAGTAAATTTAATTAGACATTATAATTATGGTGGCTAAAATATTTACTAACCTCTGGCAACGGACTCCATAATCTGATGACTGTATCGATACCACTAGTTGCTAGAAGGCATGTCGAAGGATGTGGTTGAAGACAATTTACTATACTTCCGTCACCTTGCAATACGCGAACAATGTTTGTTGTTTTACGATCCCATATGAAGAATGAACCGTCGTCCGAACCAGCCACTATGTATTGTCCATTGCTTTTCCAATGAATTAATTATTAGTGGTTTGATTGGTGCTGAATAAATGATACAGAAAGAGATTGATTGATTTTTACGTACTTTCCAAAAAAATTAGCTTCCTTTATGTCGGTTGTTGTATTACAATGACCACAGAATCTCAATTTGTAATCTATTGTATTCCGACGCCATTCTTGCTCGTGCGGTGAAATCATTTGTAACGATGGATGATTGGTTCTTGTTGATTCTTCTCCTAAAAAGTTTGTTTTTCAGTTTCTTGTCTAGTGTAGTAAATTCAATTGAATATACGATTTGTAATTATTTTTCTAACCAGTGTTCATAGCTTCCTTGATGTCTTTCTTCAAAGCACGGAATGCTGAATTTGTTATATATTCTGGAAACTTTTCTTGAAAACTTTCAATTGCTTTGCACGCCTCTGCTGGACGGTTTAAATCGATTAGACAGCGTGCAAGTCTGAGTAGAAGCAAATAGAATAAAAAAGTAAGTTTATTTAGAGAATAGAAAGTTACCTGAAATTGGTATTTGTTAGCAATATATGAATGTATTGTTTAATTAACCTGAAATGTGCCTTGACGTGCTCCGGATCCAAGAGTAATGTCATACGACAGTCACGAAAGGCAGCGTATACGTCACTATCCCTGGAATAATAAATTACAGCGAATAACTAGTTTGTTTAAAACTATGTGCAACACTAATGAACAAAATACTTACCATGCTCTTTTCATAAGTGCCGCTGCCCTGTTAGCATAAAGCATAGCTGCAGTAGGACAATGGCTGATGGCTTTGTTGTATAAATTAATTGCCAATGTGTATTTTTGTTGTTCGAATCCTTCGTTAGCCTAAAAATGTAGATCATAATTTATATAAATTCATTACAAAATGAATTATATTTACAAAAAGAAAATACTTGTAACTTGATGGCTTCAACATGGGGTGGTAAAACTTTTGTATTTCTCAATGAATAATCTTCTGTTGTTTTATTGTTTGAGTCTATACAGTCCTTCAATGTATCTGTCCAACAAGTATCTAAAAGTGCAACAAACACAGATGGAACAATATTCACTACGCTTCAAATATTAATTAAATTCTACCTGAAAATTTGACGTTCTGCGGAGGAGCAAATAGTCTTGAATTGTGTTGATTATTGATATCGAACAAGTAAATTTGTTCACCACCCATATTTACGAGTAATTCGTTTCCATCAGCACTAAATGTCAAGTACGTAGCAGTCAGAGTTCTGTTGTGATCACGATTATGATTATGTAGATGACCTGGACAATATTAAAGAACGAATGTAATCCTCATTCAGGAAATGCTACAGGATGTTTCACATCAAGGTTAGGGACAGAGAGTGATCGTACAAACGAACCAGCGATAAAGTACTGTGCAGATTCTAGTGGGATATTGTTTTCTGGATCGCCTTCGCCAGCACGTTGACCATTGACGTTTACTCCGTCCCAATTGGTCCGTGGTGAAGCACCTGCTGGAACCTAATAATAAAAATATCCAACAAAACCATTTTTGCCTCTATAATTACGTATCTAGCAGTTTTTTTCTTTGTACATAATACAAATTTACCTGCAGCGATGCAAGTTTTATCATTCTTCTGTCATACATTCTTATGTATGCATCGTTTGCACCAACAGCTATTAACTCAGGTCGTCTTGGATTTATTGAGATGCATTTTGCCTCTGCATAGCGACCCAAATGATTTGAGAGATTAACAAGGACGGATTTGCGATCGTTGGCATTGCAATTGTGCGGCACCCGAATGTCGTATTGCAATACCAAACCGTCCTCAGCTGCACTCCAGAAGAGAAACGGTACGCTGGGTGCTGTTGCTATACGTTTAACGCGGCCAGTGTGACAATTACATGCCAGAATAGTATCAGACCGTACTAGGTCGTGTACCCGGATCCTACAGTCCGCTGCACCTGACACCAGGATACTGTCATTCGATTTTGGCATAAACTAGAAACACAAGTTAAAAAGTAAAATAAATTCACTGACTGAAACAGATGTGATATAGCAAGGTATAATTGTAATTTCTAAAAACTGTTTTAGCAAATTTATTTACCTTTACAGAAAAAATGTTTCCATTGTGACCAGCATGTAAAACCAATTTTTTCTGATACCGAAAAGCATCCCATAATATCACATGTACATCATCGGATGCAGAAGCTAAGATTCTAAAAATAAATAAATACTGTTTACGCATCAAGTGAAAAAGTTTGCAAAACAGTAAATTATATTTTTTTTAAGTAAAAATAAAGTATTATTTTATCTTCTTTTTTTTCTCATTAGTCAAGAGTTATACATACTCTCCAGTCTCGTTCCATTCTAAGCAATTAACACAGCCACCATGTCCGCTTAATTCCTTCTCCAAGCCTAATCTAGCCACTAGGTTCTCTGTGACATGTAACTTTTGAGATACAGTGTGTGCAGCTGATTCCTAAATTTAACAAAAGCTTTATGTAAGAAATGTGCTACAAAAGTATATAGTATATTTAAAAAATATGATAAGAATGTCATACCTGTATCTCTCTCAGCTGTATCAAATTAATAATTTTATTATCCAATTGCTTTGGATTAAGAAACATTTTCATTATTGTTTCATGAGTACAACTTCTCAAACAGAAATTAAAGTTCTCTGAAACATTTAAATGATTTCGCAAGGTTCTTCTAGAATATTGAAGCACAGTTATTCAAAGTACGAATAAGAAAACATAGAATTTCAATTATGAACAGACATAACACTTAAGAGGTTTTCTCTACTTACAAAAAAAATATTTATAACCTCAACGTAAAAAACAAAGTGTAGTTGTTATAAATAAAGTATTAAATCAAGTAGCTTATATACTTACAAGGTACAATTGCACTAAGTTACATTTCGCAATAAAAGAAAATACGAGAAAGAACACGTAAAACGTGCCGAAAACGCAGACAAATTATTGGGGATAACAGACCTGCCTATTATGCTTGCAAATTTTTTGTCATCTCATGCAGGTCACACAATAAAAACATTGATAATCATCCCAAATTTAATCGGTGTACGATTCGTAAATTAAATTCGTAAATCATTAGTTTGATTATGTGCAAAGATAAAGTACACAATAGCCATATAGGCATATAATAATAAACTTCAATATTTGTTACACGAGTTTAACTTTCTATAGTCAGATGGCAGAATAAAACGACGTTGCTTGAGACCGTCATTTAAGAAAATCAATCATTCATTATTAAAACTTTTCCATGTACACTTAACATTTCTTGCTGTAAAGTATCCCATGAAAATTACAAATATTATGTATTTGAAGTTAATTGAATTGAAATAAAAAATTTTTGCAGCATTTTTGTAGCATTATCTACTCTTGATTAGATAGAAATCTATTTTATTCGATTTAAATTTGTAAATTCAAAATCTGTTTTATATTATTTCATAAAGAACAGTATTATTTATATCTTTAGATTGTTTTTTTTTTATAAATGAATGTTGTTCAGTGGTTTTTTCATATTATTAGTAGTCAGTGAAAGAATTTCAACTGATGATGGTTAAGTGACAGTTACTGACAGTAGAGTTTGCGCGGGTAAACGGAATAAACGTTTGATATATGTACACCTTCTGAACAATTATTAATTTTATTGAAAGTAAATGGTATATGTTAATATTAACGTTCTTTTTTAAAACGTCTATTATACGAAATGTGATTTATGTAGAAACTTAGTAGAATCAAAGAAAGGCAAATTGATAATTAAGAATAATGAAACTTATGTGCACTGTGGAGGTTAGCAATAGGCTGTTGTCTTCAACGAATATTCCTTGGAAACGAAAAGGTCAGCGCTCATGCTTAGGGATTGGGAGGAATTCTTTGAAAGATGACGAACTTTATATCTTTCTACAAACTCCACAAAATAGGCAAGGTGTTAGATATAAGGTAAGTTCAGTGGAAAATTCTCATTGTCTATTGTTTCTTCTTTTCAATCTATTTAACTATACATTGTTTTTGCAGGTAGACCATAATATAGACAAAGTCTTCACAAAATTTATTAACGATGGTAAGGCGACTATTCGAATTATAGAACCACCACACGATTTGATCATCACTGGAGATGCAGTTCAGTTAAAGAGTTTTCTTCATGTCTTGAAACTTGGTGTTTACAATAAACCGCAACTTGATGTACTATCTATATCAAATTTGAAACCCAAATCTATTACGGCAGGACCTAAAACTAAAGTTACCATTCGTAAGAAATCGGAGTATCCTGTACTGCAAGGCTTTCCAAGAACAACCGAAGAGTTATGTATCATTGGATTGGAAAGAAAGTCGTTTGATAGACAAATTTTAAGACTGCAAAGGCTGAGAGTTTTGAATCTTACTGAAAACCAAATAACATCTTTACCAAAAGAGTTGGGCTCTTTCCCTAATTTACAAGAATTAATTCTGGCTCAGAATCATCTTGGAAAAATGCCTATATCGAATTGGACGTGGCTTGATGGAGAAGGAGTTGCTAAAAGTCTGAAACTATTGGATATAAGCTGCAACGGTGTAAGCTTCTTTTTAAATCTTACCCAAATAAAAATATTATACTGTGCTCATTTTATAATATGCATATATTTCAATACTTGTTACTACATATTTTCAAAAAACTTGTACACAGATGTATATAGTACCTGAAAAAATACGAAAACTGACTGCACTTGTAACTTTAAAAATGAGTCGCAATGTTTTGAAAGTTTTGCCACAAAGTATTGGGAGTATGACCAATTTGAAATACTTGGATTTATCAATGAACGACTTGTCGCATCTTCCTGGCAGTATAAAAAATTTACGATTGATGAACATTGACGTCTCAGGGAACCTGTTAAATGGTATTAACAGATATGTGGTACATTCTATGAAATTTCCCAGTCTCTTGGAGCTTGCAAGTCGAACATTTCTCAAGACAAGGTAAAAATATGTCTTATGTAATTGGATTGAATAATTACATTGAAGAATGGAATAAATAATATTAACATTTCTTTTTAGGAAACCTTATGATGCAAGTACAATACCATTTACATTGGTGAAATATCTCGATGAAGCACAATACTGTGTCTGTGGTTCTGCTTTCTTTGATTCTTATTTACGCAGACCAGTACCATTCAATCTAAACGAAATTGCAGCGAGTATTAGAACATCAGGTGACTGCATTGTTCCACTAGATTGTTACTTCTGTTCCACACAGTGTTTAGCTCAAGGTTCGCTAAACACGGTTATTCTTTAATCAAATTTGACGTAAGCCACTGTTATTATTATACCAATGAATGAATTTTACAAAATGAGATACATCTTGTTTGAAAATCATCAAAACATCTTACAAAACAATTATCATCTTCCACAGTTTAAATATATTTTTTCAACAAAGCATAACAAAGTGAAAAAATCTTATCTAAATACCACTAATAACAATGTTTTGTCTTTTCTGTCTCTAAAGATATAACACTTTTCCAAAACAAATTTTTTAAAATATCCAATATTATCAATAAGTACTAAAGCATCCTAATCCTTTGAAAACGATATCTTATTATTTATTATACAATCTACTACTAATTTACCAGTAGCTAATATTCATCATTGTGAACCATTGTAAAGGCGGTAGGTTAGACAATATGACAATCAAGATCCCGTCTACGTAACCTAATGGCTAGAGCCACGTAACGGCTGGTAGCGCCTGCCAAGTAGTTTGTCCGTGAAAATGGTGTGTCGTCGCGTGCTTCCTCGCTGTCCTAGTTTAACCTGTTAGCCGCCGGGAAAATACCCACTTTCCCATGAAGTGATAATTGTCGCGAAGTACGTCTTCGGCGAGAGTAACTCGACGGGATGGTGCGGATATCGGCAGACATGCGATAAGACGGTATTGAGACTGGCGCTGAGAGTCAGCGGGAGCAGTGCGGGAAAATGGCCCAGGAAACTGACGATATCAACTTGACTCCTCAGGAATTGCAAATACTTTCTGAGCTGGACAGGTAGAACTTGATGAGTTATTATTTCCTGTTTGTCCGTGGGAATAATTGCAGTTTTTGTTTGCTAAATTGTGTTATTCATAGACTTGTATTTCCGGTGATATAACCTCTTAATCAAGGTTTGACAGAATGAGCGGGCAATTCGAGATATGTTATATGTTTCGCGTGCAACCTACTGACATCATTTTCACTTGCTCTACTTTTAACCGGATCATTGAAGAAGATTGGGGGATTCTATTGGATCATGGGACTTTATGAGACTTTCTTGTTGTTCGATCTGTCAGACGAAGAGTAGTTTTTGTTGGGCATTGTTTTCGATGTCACTGTTAGACTTCGAATTTCGTAGTGATATATCTTTTTATTTATCGATATAATGAGTAATATCATTTGCATGCAATGATAATGTGTGTTAGAATAATTAAAGGATTTTTTGTCTTTTTTTTTTATTATAGTCGGCAGTTTGGCTTCCTAAAATTGAACTCACCGGAGCAGTCTAAAAAGAAGGCTCTGGTAGTTCGTGCTATCAAGTACCTAGAAAGGATGCTGGTACAGGCACAGTCTGAAAAACAGCGCAGGAAGGCTGATAGCACTAAAGAAAGTATAGAGGAGTCCAAAGATGAAGACGAGGACAAAGGGATTAGCATTGATCCAAAAACTTACTGTAA
>JARPRH010000370.1:172713-187191 GCA_031763665.1 Calameuta haemorrhoidalis
AATTTTATTCGATTTCGTACGCTGTGATGACTCTCATCTTTGATTATGGTTTCTATTGCTTTGCTTCTCATTGATATTAATTTTTCTATCAGTGCTGAGGAAGGGGCACCATCCAAAAGTACTAAGGAAGCCAAACTGTTAGCTGCTGACTAAGAAAAAGGTAAATTGTATGTAAGACAGCTGAATAAAGTTTTTGTTTGAAGTGTTTAAAATGGGCTACTGACCTCTGCAGATAAATCCAATGACTGTAATAAATCAATACAACCATTTAGTATCACATTTTTGAATTGACTGATTGCTCCCCATTGCTTAGCAATTATTGGATATTTATTGGTCAATTCATTATTTCCAATTTCAAATGTTAAGCTATAATTAACATGTTGAGCTAGCATAAATAATTGTGTGGCTAATAAAAAGTCTCGTGCATCGATAGCAGACCAAATTTGCTCAGGAATATCCATAAGAATTTTGATTTGCATTACAACTGAGTCTGATATTTCCCAGGACTCTCTAACAAACAAATACAAATTGATTAATATAAAACATATCTCATTATCATTGAAGGTATCCTCACCTTTCGGATGTGCTTTCCACAGAATCCATTTTAAAACCAATAAGGTATTTTTGTTGAAGCGTACGGCATGTATCTTCCATGTCTATAATTCTTGTAATAACATCCTCCGATGTCCTCTTCATATCTGCTATTGTATCTGCAGCTTGTATCAAGTCCCGATACCGCTCTCTAAAATTAAAAAAAAAACAATAATAAAAATTATATAAATAATGAGGGATTACATGATTGGAACTACTCAGCAATTATCAAAAAACACGAACCCAACCAAAGTTCGGAGCTCGACTTTCTTCCTGTCACTCTCATACTGTATCTTTTTCTGTATTTGTTCAATCTCCTTTATCGTATGTTCCTCGAACAATTTATTAATATCCAAATCCAGTAAATTGAGTGCTGGCATTTTGTATTCTTCTTTAATTTTGACACATCAGCGGAAAATCTCCATTTGCGGCACGGAAAATAATCTTCCTACTTTATTAACAGATATTGTGGGACTAAAGGTAATTATCATTTACAGACAGAGTAATTCCCTACCCTACTACCCAACGATCGCTATCGATAAATCTTGTATTCCTCACGAGGATCCCACAAACTCGCAAAGTTACTATCTTCATCCGTCTCTAACTAGATGTCAGGATATAGAAGTAAAGAAAGAAAATGGCGGCGAATCTGCCAGATCAAAGGAACCAAAGTGTTGTCGAGCGTCGTTGCGAAATGAAACGTGTAATCGTGACTATCCATCTACACCAGAAATTGGTACGTTGAATTTTTAAAGAATTAACATCGTCAAGTTTCTACGGTTTAATAAAAATCAAAGTGGTCGTGGTTAAGAAGACGTTTCTGCACGCCTTCTAGCAACCCGGCCAGAATATTGTGTTCAGTGCTACAGCAAGATGGCAGCCGCATTAACAGTGGAACAAGAACAAGTAAGCTTTAAATTCATTCCAATAAATTAATCCAGTTCATCAATAATCACTTAACAATATTCTATCGTATATCCAAAAGGATACGCTGATTTTACAACATGAAAATAACAATGACGACGCTACAATCTAATGTTTGTGGATGACAGAAATGCCACTACATATTATCAACCAAAACCCATTAGACTTTGTCCATTTTCGGTAATCTATCCTTACCATTTTACATGCTGATTCAACATGTCGACGATACAGTTGATCTTCTTCTTGAGAAATTTCATGAACCTTTGATGATTTTCACATCGCTTTACCATCACACGAGACGTTAGATGTCATCTCATGACTAATATCACTTGGGTGATCGTTGTTTTCCTGGAAAATTAATTATATTTTATTGTTTTTTAATCATTCTTTACATGATGTTAAAATTATAATTTATAATTACCAACTGGCTACTGACTCTTTATAATAAACATGCTGAATATAAATCCCAGACTGATGTATCGATCGTATCTAAAATTAAATAAAAATTCATATCGTCAATGTAAATTTGGATTAATGTTTCTTTGACGTAGTTATAGTTCTATGACAAACTGTTTTGTGTTGTTAAACACCCAGTTAATTGTGACTTCCTGCGTGAATGGTTTTTCTACAATTTGACGGCATTCGGTATACTGAGTGCGGCCCTGTAAACCGGAAATACGGGCTACGAAATACATCTGAAGAACAGGAAAAAAAGAAAGTAACCAGAAGGACAGGTCTTTTATAGACGCCTATGCAAAATTCCTTTTATATCTACGTATGATATACAATTGGAAAAAAAAAACATAAAAAATACTATTAGCACTAATCTGAAATGTAAATTTTATGTTTTATTTACTTGTGAAAAGTTGGGCAACTTATTTAAATTAAAATACCTATAACCTTGATAATTGAAAGAAGTATTTAACTATTCTGATTTGTAACGAGTATTAAAAATCTGCGGCCCTGATGCATCCTCCGTGTTTAGCTATCCACCAGTAGCAATGGTGGCGATTACCGGAAGTGAAGGGGTGAGGTGGAGTAGGGTGTGGGCTACTACAGTGGAAGAGTGGAAGGGAGAGGCAGACAGAAAGACCGGAAATAACACTGGTAGCTGTGGCATCCACCGGCAAATCGTTCAAGCGGACAGACAAGTTAAATTTTCGAAAGTGCGAAAGTGACTTCTATACGACCAATAACGGAACTTGCAACTGTAACTGGACGTTCTTTTTTTTAAGCGGGAGGGAGTACAGAATGTGATAGGTATGGGGGATAGGCAGGGGTCGTAGAAATTTTTTGTATATTAGTTTCCTTCAAACTGGGAACCATTATGGTAACAATGTCATTGAAGATTATTTGAGTTTATTCATTACTGACTTTCTCATATATTTTTATATCTTTTTTTAATGGTGAACTGTGCTGTTGTCCTATTCTGTTGAACTTACAGTAAGACACATTGACTTTCCTGGGAGCGGGACGTAACATCATGTCACATTAGGAAGTCATGACTCATTCTGTCTTCAGGAAATTTATGTTAATCTGCTCGTAATGGTCCGGTAAACTTTTAATCAGGCCATTGTTACTTAAATTTGATTATTCTCTACACTGAACTTTTCAAAAGTCTTTATTAGTTTGTGGGTGATTTGTATAGGACCTTTGTATGTTCACTTTTCTTCTATTCCATTGTTTTTTATACTTTGGAATAAGATTTTAAAAAATTAGAGTTAGTAATAAAGTTTGGTTAATATACTAGCATTCAAATTATAATAATGGATTCCGCGACGTGTTGTGCTACCACATGTATTAAACACTTTAACCAGAAGTTAGTTAGGTTCAGTGTCAATCTACGCAATGGTTATTCTGTAGTAAGTATTTAGTGTTATTGGAATTGGAAGAGAATGTTTTGTTGTATTATCAAAGAACGCTATATTTTAATATTACACATTAATATGAGAATAATGGATAATTATTACTTTGTCCCAGTTCTGATTATTGCCCTTAATTATTTTAATGACTTACGATCATCTGGTTTTCTGTTATCAGGCGACTAAGGAATTTATAGAGGCTGTAAATAAATGCCGTGCAGGCAGACGAGCCGGTCCCGTCTCCTGGAGTACTGCTGTCAAGTTCCTGACAGCAAGGAAATTTGAGGTATCTCGAGCATTGGCTCTCTACGAGCAGCATGAGGCTACAAGACGACGTGAGGGTCTGGCATTGCTTTATCCAAATCGGCAGCCACTATTGAATGAACTGCGTACAGGAAAATTTACAGTTCTGGTGAGTGCGAAGCACATGTGCTTGGAGAAATGAGGTGAAGAGAATTAAAAGTTAAGGAGAAAAATGAAAAGGTACCTTTACGATGAGATACCAGGGTAAATAAAGATGGCTAGTGATCCTCGTGACTGGCTGGCTTATTTATTTATTTTTGTTTTAGCCTTCGAGAGATGCCACGGGCGCTGCCATTGCCATTTTTACGGCTCATTTGCATCTCCCACAAAACACAACTCATCAAACTACCCTTCAGGTGAATAATGAGCACTGGATATTGGTTATTATCTCAGTTTTAAATTCAAACCCGTTAGAGTGACTGGTGGAGTGAAAGTAAAATTTGGCTTTGTTACGAAGACAATGAAAGAATTATGACAGCCTCATACAAATGTCACTGTTATTAGGAACAATGAATTAAATGTCCTACTTATCCCTTACAGGGTGTCGTATACCAACTGGATGCTGCTTTGGAAAGTGCAGAAACCCAGAGGCATGGTTTGGTCTTCATCTATGATATGTCCGATAGCAAATATCAAAATTTTGACTACGACTTGTCACAGAAGATCTTGACATTACTCAAGGTAAGAACTCTAATATGAGATACTACTTTTAATGCTGTGTTGCATGCAAATAATATTTCACTTCTAAAACCTACAGAATCCATCTTAATCTTGTTCAGCGGTTTGGAACAGCCGCTTCATTTATTTCGGTCACATAGTTTGGACGGGCTTGTGGTTAATTATGTATAGACCACAGGCGTACATATATATTTAAAATAGTACATACTAATCCGTCTATGTATCTTGGCATGCTTTATTCTCGTGTACGAACTTTCCTCTGTAAACGTAAATGTGGTACGTACAGTATAGCAGAGTTTCGCATTAGATGTACAAAAGTTAAAGAGCGATAAACCCAGATAGCTATTACGTTATGAGGCAGAACGTAAAATGAATATTTTTGATGTTAAAATGAACGTATCAGTTCCCGTTGGATAGATATAATCAATAAATTACGAATTAACGGGGTCACTTAATCGGCCTTTAATCGACCACCGAACTATCAGATATAGTCCAGATAAAGTTGGTAATTACGTGACATTATAAAAGACCTCATATATATAACGTTCGACGTATAAAAGATCCTTATCCTTATTTTATTTTCTGGATCTAGAATCGACATTGTGTTCCATGTATCCTGTAGGTTACGTGAACGGTGGTGCAATCATTGGGCAGGAAGCCAAGTTCCACTTCCGTACTAGTATTATATTTTATATACGTCATTATCAAACTTTCTTGTATATTCCTTTTTCAAAAATCGCTATTCTGCCATATCGCAAGGTTGACTTTATCATTAAAAGAATAATCTTCACGTCAAAGAATCGAGTCTTTAACTATCCTCCTCGTGCATGCATACTGTTCTGTATAAAAGCTTTTTTTTTAACCTAGGAAGTTAAAGCTTCTCGATGGATATCCACATGATTACCCTTAGAGTACGGTATTGCATTCTGTTATATAAGGGTGAGCATGAAATTTCCCATAGAGTTTTCCATCACACTGTTACCTGTTATCAGTGCCTTAAGGGATCCTCGTAGACCACGCCCCTAGCCATCGTAACGTCCAATGAGACGAGGTCACCTTGCGGATAAAAAAAATACTCGCAGGGGATGAGAGATATTGCGCATGCTTGCCGGGCTAGCCGTCAGTGATCGTCAGGCGGCCGCAGCCGACTGGTCGTGAAATGGATGTTAAATAAGTTCGGTGTATAACTCGCACTCGTATTGTCAACGTTCGCGAGTAGTTTTATCGCGATTACTTTATAAGTTGATCAAATAGATATGTAGCTTATAGAGAGAGAAAGAGTGAGCTTCCGGTGTAACGAGGTGTTCTACGAAAATACGAAAAATTAAAAAAAAATATTAAAGGGACTCTATCGATTGGATGACGACTCTCTCGAGGGAGAGCTCGCTGGCGTTGTAAAATCATAAGCAGGAGTTATAAACGTTCCAAGATATTCGATAAGAATAAGCGAGAAGAAGCTGAGGCAAAAGGAAGAAGATAAAGGATCCCACGTCGACGATAAAAAGGATATCGCATCATTGCTTCATCAGGAATTCTTCCCCTGTATTTCCTGGTAAAGAGGTTGAAGATAATATATATATAAAAAAAAAGCAGTGTCCAGTTTCTCAAGAATCAAACGAATATGAGAATCTGTGCTAGATAAACCAAAGAAAAAGTTTCTTCGAATGCAGTGACCTCACTGATATTGCGGCACTTACGCCCTCTAGCGTTATATACATTCAGGGGGTACTTTTCCTCTTCCGTCCTTTGCATTCCTGTTTCCTTCTTCTTTAACGAGAACCTACGTCATCGTTCCTTCACAACAGTAAAAGTATACGGTTTTCCTAGTGCGTGTACCACGCACAAAGATAAATCATCCCTTACACCAACCATCCTTTATATATCTGGTTTGGTATTATTAACCCTCCTCTGTATTTGATTCTCCACCCCATCGAATTACGCCTGTCTCGCAGGCACGTAAAATCCCCTTTTCATCCATATGCACCCTTACCTCACTTCTTCCATCCCTTCACCCATACAATTTTCATCCCCTAAACCTCGGAGGGTCGCACGACTAGCCCTGATGGGAAAATGGCGCAATATCAGAGTGGCACTACTGGCTACGCTTTGCTGTATATTGAAGCACTATGCTGCCTCCTGATGTATTCTGTCTCTCTTTCTCTCTCATCCTCTCCCCTATTTGTCTCTCCTTCTTTCTCTCTCTCTCTCGCTCGCTGGCCTCTCTTGTGACAATTGTAACGTGTAGTTCTATTAATGCCACGTCCATAGGAACTAAAGGTCGCGTGTTGCGTCGGGAAAGACACCTCTGACTATGTTTCATTCGTGTAACTCGTCCACCACGCTGACACGATAATGGCATTATTCGTGCTAGGTTCATCTACGGTTCACTCTATGACTTTTAGGTCTTCCAGTTATGTATTTTTAACGTACGCCCCTTTTTCAATTGATTAATTCCTCTTCGGGGAAATTATTTACTTTTTTTTTTCATGCCCTTATTCTCGCACGGTTCAATGTATATTCGATTACCGTCGTGTAATATACCCTGTTGCGAGACGCCCGAAGTAGGACTTGCGAAAGCGTGGGCCTTTTTCAGGCCGTACGTTAAGTCAAACGTGCGTGAGGTGCGTGGGCGCCTCCTTCGCCTGCTACCCACGCGACTTACGAATTAATTTCCGTTGGTCACGGCTATACGAAAACGAGAGCACATACTTTTTCTTTTTTCTCTCTCTTTTTTTAATTCTCTTTACCCTCCTCTTTTCTCCATAGTTAATATCTCTCGTGCCTTCTTATCGATGAATAAATAATTCTACGGTATAATTTTGTACTTCAACCATAGAAGGAAAAGTTTGAGTGTTTTCTTTCGGTGGCGGACTTTGATACTATCTCTCCTGCATGGATTACCCGGAGAATTATTATAGATTTTTTTTCTTGACATTTTTATTCCATTCCTCCGCTGTTGCTTCTTTTTTTTTTTATTTCTATCTTTTTCTTCATTGATACCGTCAGGAACGGAGAGGTTCGCGAGCCAAAAAGACTCAACGAAGGTCGCTTCGAATAGCCTCGAGCGTACCGAAGAAATAGTCATTGTTATTACCACTATGGCGATCGCTATTATCATTATCATCGTGGCTGTACGTAGAATTTTAATGATGAAGCGGCTGCCGTTAAAGGCTCGTACACACTGTGACTTAATATGTCACTCACGAGTCTCGGTGTCCTCCTCCATACCCGTGGCAGTCTCCTCTTCGTGTCATTTCGTTTGGGTGACGCGTTCCATCCTGCGGGAGCTGCTCGATGCGATTCTAGGAAATTCGGAAAGCCATTGGCTTTTATACATCTCGCAGTGATTTAATTAATGGACTTTCGTAAATATTATATTTAATTAATCAAACTTTTTATGATTTTAGGGTGGCTATCCAGCCAAGCTGAAGAAGGTTCTCATCGTGACGGCACCACTCTGGTTTAAGGCGCCTTTCAAAATCCTAAGACTCTTCGTCAGAGAGAAATTAAGGGATCGTGTCTTCACTGTCTCCATTCCCCAGTTGACTCTTCACATCCCACGGGAATCTCTACCACGCCGGCTGGGCGGCACCTTGGAGGTTCAGCATGAAGCGTGGCTCCTTCATTGTCTTAAGTCCATGACTAACCGCGGCGGGGGTGAACTCTGTGAGGTAGAAGCATATACTGTGGTTACTATATTATTGTTCTTAATTATTCGAATGGGGAGTAACGTTTTTAATTATTTTGATTAGGTTACCCCCCCGGTGGGAACGCCTCTCTCACCAACTTCGAAGAACCACACGGTACTTCAGAATCCTAACGGGACTGCTATCAGTAATCCGACCAGTCCGGTAAACGATAAGAGTAAGACTAAGAAATGTGTGGCCAATATCGGCGACATAGAGATAACGAACGGCGACATCTGGATGGGAAGCGACGAGGCCCCATCGCCGGTCCAGCCTCCGTCGTCGGCCAGTTCGGGATTCAGCGACGACGACAGCCTCCATGGCGACCTGGGTTTACAGGCTGTCAGTATGGAGCAGCTTGTCGAAGCGATACACAGTCGAGGACGCGCCGGTCTTGTGGCGGAGTACACAGAGATCAGGCAGAGGCCACCCGATGGATCCTTTAACAATGCAAAGTACGTATTCAGAATTTATTTAATTTTTCGGATAATTTATTTATTTTTTATTGTTAACAGATTGCGACCAAATCAACCGAAGAACAGATATACCGATGTCCTGTGCTATGATCATAGTAGGGTATGCCTTTCTCAGGTCGACGCAGAGCCTACTTCGGATTACATAAATGCTAACTTTGTCGATGGATATAAACAAAAAAATGCCTTCATTAGTACCCAGGGTCCTTTGCCCAAAACTTGTGGAGACTTTTGGAGAATGGTATGGGAGCAACAAACTCTAGTCGTGGTGATGACCACCAGGTAGGCATTGAATGTTAATGGTGTCAGGGGGAAATGAAAGAATTCCATAAATACATTTCTTTTTATTCAGGGTGGTAGAAAGGGGTAGAACGAAGTGTGCTCAGTATTGGGGACCTGAACCAGGCGATGAGGTTTCTGCAGGTGGATTCACTGTAACAACCCTTGAAGTAGATACCAATCCGGACTACACGATATCAATGCTCCTCCTCAAGAACGACAAGGTAGATCTTCCAGAGAATCTTGATCTTGAGATTTTTGTTATTTCAATGAATTGTTTATCAAGAGCATCTTTTCAATTCTTTTCAGACTGAAGAAACGAGGGAAGTTTGTCACATGCTGTATACAGCCTGGCCCGATTATGGTGTACCCCAATCAGCCGGGGCACTTTTACAATTCCTAGCTCTCGTTAGGCAACAACAGAGTAAACTCCTGGCTAGTCGTGGTGACACCTGGGCAGGGCATCCACGGGGACCTCCTATAGTAGTACATTGCAGCGCGGGTATCGGTAGAACAGGTAAAGTTTAAATTTAAATTTCAATGCGTTAGATTTTCTGCTGATTAGATATTAGATAATGCTGATTCATTCTGAAATCTTGATAAGAACGATGTGTCTCTTTCAGGAACCTTCTGCACCCTGGACATCTGTATATCACGTCTAGAGGATACAGGTACTGTGGACATTCGGGGTACTGTGGAGAAGATACGTGCTCAGAGAGCCTATAGCATCCAGATGCCAGATCAGTATGTATTTTGTCATCGTGCCCTGGCAGAGTACGCGTTATCCCGGGGGATTCTGAGTCCTCAGCACCTGGCGATGCTTCCACCGACTATAGAAGAAGATTCCGACTAGATTACTAGGCGTGAAGCAGATCTCCCCTAGACTCTCGAGGAGCTAGATTCTCAAGGTGCTCTCGACACTCTGCGACAGTTTTAAAAGTTTTTGAATATTTTTTATCTCATCGATTAACGAAATCGGAGTACATAATTAATGAGAGCCTCTTAGTATAACTGGACGACGAGGATGATCTTCCAAGCTGCTAGTCCTGCGAGGAACGGCATTTCTGGGATGACCAAAGATTATAAAAAAAAAAAAAACCATGAGCCGGACCTTAGAAGGTTCGACGGTTGGTTTTAAACTTCCAATCTCCAGTGACCTTTACTCCAAAAGGTCATAGATTAATGAGATGTAACGGAGAAATGGAAAAGCTCCAGCTTCCAGTCTGACCTGCCCGTTTTACGCACCGGTAGAACCGAAATAAATTCCTTATGCACATCGCAAGCACAAAGGAATAGGACAAACAAAAAGAGAAGTAATTAATACTTAGCCAACTTACCAAGAAAGAAAGAAAGAGAGAGAGAGAAAGAAATAATACACTAAACAAAGATGAAATAAATAAATAAAGGGCTAATCGAAGAAGAAGAAAATTTTCTAAGTGATTCGACAGATCCGGGGGAAAGTTTAGTTGAAAAAGAAAACTACAAGAAGATAATCATGTGAACTCGGAATGGAAAGTGTCATTGCATACCAGGGAGGAAGCCTCGATGGAAACTGTATACAATTAAATCATTAATATTTATAATCATCGTTATAGGATAATTACTAGACTCTCCGAAAGAAAGTAATTAACCCATTTCCGTGGTAACCTTCAATGCGCGTTAACGTCCGTTTATCGGACACCTTTACAATATTATTATTATTATTATCATTATTATCATCGTCATCATCATCATAATCATTATCATTATCATCATCATTAACTACCATTAATTATTAATGTCATTATTGTTAACTAGCACACTTTTACCGTCGCGACTTTATACGGATTTTATTATCGAACCAAAACCACAACGCAATTATTATTGTTAGATATCCTTCAATTCTAATTATATCTACCCTCGCCTCTCTTTTTTACACATAGATATATATTTTAATTAAATATTTATTATTCAGTCTCGAATCGGAACTTTCTATCTCATCGGATCATTTTATCGTAAAAATTAATTTTTTAATGAATTGTGCCTACTCGTTTGCGCCGATTGAGCTCGTACTTTTGCTTGATCTTTTTTCTTCTTGTCCTCCATGATGTTCGTCCACCAATTTTACTCTCATCCTTCCTCCATATCGCGATTTATCATTAATCCACGACAAGACATCAGTATTTTTCGCTTTCGTGCAGAACGGAAAGACGCGCGCCTTTCTGGTAGAACGAAAATATGAAATAAACGAAATGAAGAAGATGAAACGAAGCATCTTCGTCAAGTCGATGGAAAGGGAGAGAGAGAGAGAAAAAAAAGTAATGTGTGCATCCACCATGACTGTGAAACCTTGTGAACACCCGGAATCGATCATCGGTGACGTATCGATAATTGAGACGGGCGGATGTGCTGAACTTGATGAATCGTCTCATTGGCTATTCTTTTAGATAATCTTTTTTTCTTTGTCAAAGAATTTTGACAAGACTTCTTGAACTTTGTCAAGAATAATATCAATTTTATAAACACCTGACAATGTACGTTTGGGGATTGGCTGATATCTTCCTGAAGGAGGAGATGAGTGGTGGCCACCAGATTTCACTGCACGGCGTTGCGATGCACTCTTAGGTCGCTTAGAATTTGATAAATTTGAAAGATCGCTATATTTCTATTTTCCTGAGTACATTTAGAGAGATATCGGATACCATCAATCTATACATCTTTTTTATCATAGAGAGAGAGAGAGAATGAAAAGAATTAAAAGAAAATAATCGATTACAGTGACAAATTGGAATGTATTGTGTAACGGATACTGAGCTGGATGTAGAAGGATGATCTGCCTTTTGAAATGCATTAAAATCTATTTCAGGATAACGAAATATTAAATATTTCTGAAGGAGAGAGAAAAAGAGAGTCACGTTTCTTATATTTGAGATTAAAGAAGAAAAAAAAAAATAATTTCGCCAATCGGTCGATCAATTAATTTCATGGTAACGATTCCCATTGTGGAAAATTTTTTAATCGATTATAACTAATTGGTGGAATCAACATCTTTGTAATGTATTCTTTCATTACTGCAAGACCAATCATTTTCGAAGTCTTGCTTAGTCTTGGCCGGCGGAGCGAAGTTGTTTTTCTTTTTCTTTTTTTTTTTAATTCGTTGACACTGCTAATCTCCAAGCAACAGTCAGATTTTAATATTTAAGGAAGAAGATGAGAACGAAATAACTTACCAAGTAATACATGTATGCATAGTTGCATCTTTTATGCAACAAACATGAATGTCGCCTCCCTCATCCATCAAGCTGCACTCAAAACAATTAACCGATCTTGAATATCAAAGAATGTAGCGCAATGTATTCCATCGGACTGTCCGTTTTTTTTATTTATCTTTATTGAACTCGGAAAAAGATAAAGAAAATATATACATACGCAGGATACTGGTTACTTCAGAGAGTGATACAACTGATCTTCGAAAATCTTTAGAAAAGAATATTTTCAAATTCGTATGTTACTATACTGCAAGTGTCAATGAGCAGACTCTGAAAGAGAGAAATAAAACAAGATAAATCTATAGAATAATTAAAAATTAAACAAAGATGAAAAAAGAGAAAACAGATGATATTCATTATATTAACTGGCAAGATATATCGTGTGATGATGATGTATCATGGGAAAGAAAAAAAACTGTATATACCAAGGCCTCGAATTACTACCGCACGCTGTATCTAATATTAATTTAATATATTGCAGAAATAAATAATATGATTATTGTCTCGTGTACGTGATTGCCAGCTGTGAACCAGCCTCGTGCCATTATTCAAATGATATATAAAAAAAGAAACAAAGAGACAAATAGAATCTGTTATTCGCGTCCCTCTCCGCCGTTCAAAATGAAAATTATTGGAAACATTACTAATCGTCTTGTAAAACGACGTTAAGATTTTCTTAACTGAATATTCTCTTCTTGCGGATGGAACTTATTTCAATAAAACTTTTGAAAAATTCGTGTAACTTTGACATACCTTCTGCATCCATTTTTCAGAGCAGCGTAGAAATAAGTGAATTATTTGGTTGTATCTCTACCGAATTATGTGACATTTAGCTTGGCAATTTTCTTTCTGCAAATAATTTTTTGCAGAATCATTAATAGAGAATGGAGAGAAAATAAATAAGTGTATAAAAATCAGGTCGGAATTTTATGTGACGTGAGGTTCAGATCGCTGTCTTGTAGACGCGTCTTTTTGTATGTGAATGTTTAAGAACCAGTGTACATATTCGAAATAAAGTATAATTGAAACGTGTGATTGGATATTATTTTATAGATTTAATGTCCTTTTCAATACCTCTTGTACGCCTTTTTTTGAACAACAATGACTGTCATGGCTGCCGGTAACATATTAGTGTTGGTTCAGTTCCGCGTTTCGATATTTACATTTTTTTGAATTGTTGTGCAAACGAACGATGCGCCGATCAGCTGTGTTCAATGGTGAGAAATGTCAGCTGTCAGTATTCTTTATTATTGTTTTATTTATTATTCTCATGAACATTTTTTGTATTTCTTTTGTTAGACATTGTAGGAGGATAATTACGTGAGATTATACTTGTGATTGAAAATCATGTTGCTTACTCTGAGAGTTGACCAGAAGAAACATTTATTGTTTCTAGCTGACCAAACACCTCAAGGTACAAGAATTGTTTAACTACAAATTTTTTATTAATTTTACTTTTCGATTGCTGTTTTAATGATTGGTTTTCTTTTGTAGTGTTACAGGATTTCTGTAAATTGGCACTTGATTACCTGCAGAAAGGACCTAATTTCAAGCATTATAGTGCTGCTGGCCGTATGTGTTTTATGTGATACAATTTAATTTTTTAAAAAGAGTTTGGAATACTTCTTATTTTTACTATAATTCTAGAAAAACTGGAAGTAGAGCCTGATGCTATTAAGAATACTGTTGAGGCTCTTGTGAATTTAATAATTGAGAGCTGCAAATACAAGGTGTTTATAGAACATATATTTTTCAAAATTTGTTAATGCTCTTAGTTTTTATACAAAATTCATAAATCTTTATAATATTCTAGCTGAGTGACAAGGATTTTCGTGACTCTATTGTGGCACTTGGTTTTACGGACGAGAAGGAAACTTTATTGAAAAAATTATACGAAGTAAAGAAGTCAGAGGTATTAGATGCACTTACAAATATTGGTATAAAGTTGCCACAATATCAGAATATGGAATGGAGATTCGACGTTCAAGTAAGTATAAATTATGTATCATTGATAATGATGAGATTAGTTTAATTTTTTTTAATAACTAAAAATGTCTAGATTGCTTCGAGATCACTTCTAAGTCAAGTAACACCTTTAATAACTTTGGATTTTATGCTGAAAAATACGGAAACACCCGATGAAATCGAGCACGTCCTACTACAAACTGATCCTACAAATTTACTTCACCTTGCACATGAATTAGAAATGGCTGTGCAGGAAGGACGTAGTCAGCACATACGTAGAATCGCAAGAACTATAAAATAACTTTGTGTGTTATTCTGTACATCTGTCAGCAAATATAATTCCAAATGTAACGTGTATGATCTAGTACAGAACTGGATCTTAAATTAATTAAATAAATAAGATTTACGCTTTATACCGTCATATGCAGAATACCATTAAATGGATTATATTAAAGTATAACTGACATAT